>CAJNDS010002079.1:1125000-1135000 GCA_905221605.1 Symbiodinium natans | reverse complement strand
GTTTTACGTTTAGGGTTTTGGATATTCTCCGATGCCTTGCACAGAACTGGGGGCTTGGTTTAGGAGTTTAGGGCTAACGGTTAGGGTGATTCGGGTTTAGTGTAGATTTCATATTGCTTAGGGATGTTTTTTTAATAGTATTACTATTATTACTATGACTGTTACTGCGGCAGGCCGAAAGTTTTTTCGCACTCAGAACATAAGACAAGAAGACAGCAGAAGACCCCCTCTCCTCCCTAGACTCCTGCACTCCAAGAGCGCGAGGTCCTCCGGAACAATAAAAGTAGTATACGTTTTTTCCAGGGGCTTAATTCCTCCGCTGGCCAGGCTAGGACAAAACCATGATGCAGTACTCCGCTGTCCTCCGTTAGCTTTTGTCTTGTCAAGAGCGACGAAACTTTATTCCCGGTCATGTAGTATTATGATTATTATCATCATCATTATATATATATATATATACTTTTTTTGGGGGGGGTGACCTTGGCAACTGGGGTATGGGGCGATTTGGCTTCGGGTTGATCAGGTTTAGGGCTGAGGGTAGTCTTCAATGCTGTAGCCATAAAGAGATTGTCAGCTCGAGAGGACAGCTTTCGCAATTATTTCGCTTTCTGTCTTGATTGTATTTTGTGTCATGGACCCGCAGAAATCGACTGCACCATCACCTTGGCCTTTTTTCAAATTACAACGAAGGATAACTAACCTAAACCCTAAACCCCTCAACCCTACACTCGCAAACCCTCAACCCGAAGCCCCCAAAACCCGAAGGGGCCTATACCCTCTAAGCCCTAGCACCTCCCCCCACTTCAACCCTCAACCCCAAAAAACTAAGCCCCTAAGCCCTGAACCCTGAAGCCCAAGCGCGAAGCCCCCTAATCCTTAAGCCCCTGAGGAGGCCCTGAACCCTAAACCCCTCAAAAAACCTACAGTAACCTCCAAAAAGTTGGAACATCCTCATCCCCATACTCCCCAAAGGTATACGAATATGCTTGACCAGATCATGAGATTCATGTGTAACCTAAACCCTGAACCCAAAACCCTAAACCTTAAACCCTAAACCCTAAACTCTGCACCCTAAACCCTAACCCTAAACTGCCCTAAACCCTAAACCCTAAACCCTAAAGTTCAGCACATTGAAGCAGTTAGGTGCCTTCCTCGACCTGTGCAACGACGAGACGTTGCTGCACCCCTTCTGCGACCTCCGCTTCACGCGATTCCTGCAGGACTGCTTGTTTTCAGAGGGTTTAGGGTTTGGGGTTTAGGGTTTAGGGTTCGGGGTTTAGCGTCGTAACCCAATTCAAGATCAACCAAGCATGGGTTGTCATAATATGCACAACAATCAGCATGAAGAGGAATGAGGAAGGAAGAGAAGAGGAGTGATTAGACTAAGAAACTTTGGGGTCCCCCCCCCCCCCCCCCCAACCCAAAACCCTCCAAACCTACAATTCCTGCCAAGGTGACCCAAAACCCTATACATCCGGGGCACTAGGGTATCTTCAAGCGCCAAAGCAGTGGTTTGGGCTCGGGGGGGGGGGGGGGGGTTTAGGGTTTAGGGTTTTGGATTCATATAGGTTTAGGGTTTAGGGTTTCTGGCAGTGGAGTCGATTCTGTTGCGATGTTGCCCTTTTGGGCGTCTCCCAAGCTGCCGTTTTTGTCCAGGAGTACTACGAGGGCGGTCACTTGGGTGCAGTCAGGGGCAGGTTTTCCCTGGGAGTATCCAACAGTCGATCCCCTTTAAGGATTTAGGGTTTAGGGTTTAGGGTTTAGGGGTTCTGCGGAATGTCCCAATAGTAGTATTGGGCACCTTGTGGGGGTTCTGCATTGCGGATCCTCCCAGGGTTCTGCGTGAGCATGGGCCCTAAACCCTACTTGGAGGTTCATGGTACTTATTAACCCAACAATAGCTGTACTTACAACCCAATCATAAGGCACTTAAGCGCCCTGGTATGGTTATAATTGGGGTTTAGGGCTAGAATACCTTAAACCCCAATGACAGGCAAAGTGATGTACATCCCCACGGACAAGCAGAATCCCTGGGCGCGGCGTCCTAGCCGATGTTGCAACTGGCTCGCGCGTAGGGGATGAGGGCTACTATGTGTTCGGGCTTTAGCGCTCAACCATACTGTAGGGTTGTAAATGACGATTCCCCAAACCCTAAGCCCTACACCCTAAACCCTAAACATAGGGTTTAATGAGGTTCTCCGGGGTTTAAGTTGTGAGAGGAAGAGAAGGGTCGGAAAATTGTAGGGCTATCAGGTTCAGGGGAATAAACTGAATAAACGAAGTATTCGGTATGTTCCCCCTATAATATACCAACAGACGGAACATTGGCGGATGGGTTTAGCAAGCTGATGCGAAGGGTGCGCGCATGCCAGAAAGACAAGTTCTTTGGCTTGGACGACCAGTCGGGACTGGACAGTTAGGCTGTCCTGCAGCGCTTGGACCCTAAACCCTAAACCCTAAACCCTAAACCCTAAACCCTAAACCCTAAACCGAGGTTTGCTGCAAGCCAGCTTCATCACAGGACCGATGTAGGCGGAGAGCAAGACTTGCAAGCCTGGTTTCACCGACCTGGCCGTGGCGAAGCTGAGCCTCATGAAGTACCTGTGCACGATTTAGGGTTTAGGGTTTAGGGTTTAGTGGTTCAGCCCCTTGAGTCCAAATTGAGGCAAAAGCTTCCTCACCTTCTGGGCATTTATGCTAAGAACTATCACGCAAACGTGCCCGTGTCAGATGACAAAGAACATCCCATGGTTAAGACAACTTGCTGCCATGATACCCGAATCCATTCCGCGCAATTTAAGGCACAATCCTGAAAGTCTCTCCCTAAACCCTAAACCCTAAACCCTAAACCCCCTTCTAGCGTTTAAGGGGAGCATGAACAGAGGGTTTTTGAGGGCCATCCTCGTTATAGGCGACCAGAGATGGGGCTCAGGGTTTAAGATTTTGGGGGTTGGAGGCTTTCGGCTCGGGGGCTGCAGGTCTCTTACTTAGCCAGCAGCTGAACTTTAAACTTCTCAGGGCTTCCTTATCTTATGTGAGTAATTCAGTCTCACCTTCTTACTCCCTGGGTTATTGGAGAGGTAAGAAGTTTAGAGCCCTTAAGGGTCCATGTACCTACTACCCTAATACCCTAATACCCTAAACCCTAAACCGTAAATCCTAAACCCTAAGCCCTAAACCCTATAAACCCTACACCCTACCCCTTCACCAGGTCTACTACTACTCCACGGCGTATCGAAGTCCGGACGACCAAGAGGCTTACGAGCAGTTCGTGGAGCAGGCCGGAGCTTGCCCTAAACCCTAAACCAACTAAACTCTGACCCTAAACTCTAAACCCTAAACCCTAAACCCTAAACCCTAGCCCTAAACCAGCTAAACCATAAACCCTAAACCCTAAACCCTGGTGCCTCATTAAACCCTACCGGAATTTGAACCTAGCAGCGCCTGAATACCAAAAGAACCTAGACCCAGAGCCCTTGTGGGGGTTCAGGGTTTGGGATTTAGGGTTTTAGGGTTTAGGGTGTCGCAGGCAGATGATGCGGACGTGTGCTTGGGGGCGGTTTAGGGTTTAGGGTTTAGAAGTGTTTGAGAGGGAGAGAGAGAGAGAGAGAGAGAGAGAGAATCAAATAGCCAAAACTACGTACATAAAGAAATAAGGAACTCCAGACAGACAAGAAGGAAATAACCCACAAATGTGCTTCGCTCTTCTGGCAGGATCAAGCCAGCACCGTGGTCAAGACTCAGAAAGAGGACCCCCCCCCCCTCCCCCTTCTCTATACTTGGTAGCCCAGTGGTACCCTTTTCCCTTTTTTTAGTTGAGGTTCCCTTATAAATTAACCAACCAAAAAAGGTTGCCCTTATTATAATATGGTTACTGGGGTACCAAGTATAGAACCCGTGACTATCGAAACCATCACTCTCCAGTGAAGTGAGGCCTTAGTAGAGCCCATTTCGCCCTTGCAAGTCTTGGTTTCAGGGTTTATAGTTGTTTAAGGTATAGGCTTAGGGTTTAGGGTTTAGGGTTTAGGGTTTAGGGTTTAGGGTTTAGGGTTTAGGGCTTGGGGTTTCGGGTTTGGGGTTGAGGGTTTAGGGTTGAGGGGCTACTTGGTTCAGGGGAATTCGGTACCCCAAAAAAAAGTATATATTTATTTATTTTTTATTTATTTATTTATAAAAGTGTACATATATATATATATATATTAGTGTATATATATGTATATACACATGTTTTTGTTTGTCCTTTAAAGGGAAGATGTAGGGGCATAGAAGGGCTCGTAGGTTTAGGCGAAGGTTTGCGGTTTAGCGTTTCAGGTTTCGGGTTTAGGGTTTGGGGTGAGCGAGAACATGCAGTCTTTCTAAAAGTCGGGGCAAACGGACCTGGAGTATGGGCCCTTGGTTTGTACAGGGTATGTAGAGGGTTTAGGGTTTAGGGTTTAGGGTTTAGGGTATGTAGAGGCTATATGAGGGTTCCCAAAATTCAGGGCCCGTACTAAAGGTGGTCCATGTAGCTACCTTAAGAGCCTGCACCACCCTAAACCCTAAGCCCTGAATCTAAGCCCTAAACCTAATCCCTAAACCCTAAACCCTAAACCCTAAACCCCAAACCCCAAACCCGAAACCCCAAACCCCAACCCTAAACCCTAAACAAGAACCTCTACCACCAGAAGTGTTTCTTAGGTTTTGGGGTTCACGGTTGTGGTCTCTGGCCGAAGATCTGTTCGACCGGATGCCTCTGCAAGCTTGGACATCTCAATACCTTGTATAGGAGGTACTTTGAGGCCCAAGTATTCCTTGGTTAGGTCCCCTAAACCCTAAACCCTAAACCCCAAACCCCAAACCCGCAAACCCTAAACCCTAAACCCAAACCCTATACCCTAAACCCTAAACCCTAAACCCTAAACCCTAAACAAGTTTTCCTTATCTTCTAGGTACATGGACGCTGAGGGTCTCAAGCCTGGCATAGCTTGTTCTGTTGCACGAGGGCGCGAAGCGGCGCCCTGGGGGTTCTGGAGTTACCCAAAGAGCCCAATATTGCTAAATTAAGGAATATTCCTTAAATCATATTAAGGACCCCTATATGATTTAAGGTATATTCCTTAAATCATATTAAGGACCCCTATATGATTTAAGGTATATTCCTTAAATCATATTAAGGACCCCTATATGATTTAAGGAATATTCCTTAAATCATATTAAGGACCCCTATATGATTTAAGGAATATTCCTTAAATCATATTAAGGACCCCTATATGATTTAAGGTATATTCCTTAAGTCATATTAAGGACCCCTATATGATTTAAGGAATATTCCTTAAATCATATTAAGGACCCCTATATGATTTAAGGTATATTGCTTAATTAAGCAATATTGGGCTCTTTGGGTAATGTTTATGCTGAAGCCGACACCCTCAACCAAGGCACCTGAGCTTCGTTCGGCTTAGGGTTTAGGGTTTAGGGTTTTAGGTTTACATGAAACTTAGGGTTTAGGGTTTAGGGTTTAAGGTTTAGGGTTTAGGGTTTAGGGTTTAGGGTTTAGGGTTTAGGGTTTAGGGTTGAGTTCCAGTGATGCGCCAGAGGACAAGGAAGAGGCGCTCCAGCTTTGTCGCCAGATGGGCGGAGGCCGCAAGCCCAGCTCTGAGGCGTGACAGGGGGCAAGCGACACCCCAAATTCTCTGAAGCCCTAAACCCTAAACCCTAAGCCCTAAACCCTGAGCCCTAAGCCCTAAGCCCTAAACCCTAAACCCTAAACCTCAACTGACTAAGGTATAAGCCCCATACCCACACTACCATGAAGCCCTACCCTGAAGCCCTTATTAGTACCGCTCATTCCTTGGGTTCAGGGTTTTAGGGTTAGGGTTTGGGGTTTAGGGTTTAGGGTTGAGGGTGGCTTCGGGCATTGAGGCTTGAGCGACATCGGCAAGGTAAGAAGTGGAAGTGAACTTTGGTGGTCGTCGTTCAGCTGCCCAGTTTCAACCCCTCAACCCTAAAACCCTCCTACTAGATCAACTTCGGATTCTACTACTTCGTCAATGTGGGGTTTCCGAAATTAGGGTACCCTATTGGGGTCCTTATTATAAGGGGATCCTACTATTTAAGGGATTATATTGGGGGCCCCTTATTCTCGTAAGCCCCCATATTGAGAAATCCCCCCCCCCCCCCTCCCCAAAAAAAACCCTAAACCCTAAACAAATACGTAAACCGCTGGCTCCCTTCGGTCTGTCATGGGCAAGTCCCTCCCAAACAAGGGGCACTGAGGCCCCCTAGGCTTGAACTCCTTTGCCCTAAACTTCTGAGGGTAGTTAATATGGTCCCTTATCTCCTTTACAGTTTATAAAGGGTATGGGCCCTTGGGTTGTATAGGGTGTGGTATAGAAGGGGTCTCCTATTTAGGCCCTGAATATGGTACCTGACCTCCTTTAAAGTTTACAGGGTTCTGAAGTATGGGTTCTTGGTTTGTGTATGGGTCCTCGTTTAAGGGCCCATACTAAGGGGGCACGTAGTTACCCTAAGATAACCCTCAATTCCCAAACCCCAAACCCAAAAACCCAATACACTCGATGTGCTAGGCGTGAATTCCTAAACCTTGAGATTCATGGCTTGCCACAGAAGTTCTTGGGTTACCTAAGAATCATCTACAGGGTCATTTATTGTCATAGCCACCTACAGGCAAGTAAGTTTGGGGTTGTTCAAGCTAAGCCCTGTAAGCCCAGCACCTCCAGTAGTAAGCCCGAAGATTCAAAAAAATGCGTGCCCGTTCGACATGGGGTGCAGATTAAGGGTTCAAGGTTTGGGGTTTAGGGTTTCCACACTGACAACAGAAAGCACGTTTGAGACAAGGAGCGATGAACAAATCGCATCCTTGAAGGCTTTTTTTGCGGGAGAGAAGAAACACTTCACCGAAGCCAAGTTGATGTCAGCCTCCAAGATCGTCCTCAACGAGGATCTCGCGCAGTTGGATGCCAGTATCAGTCACACAGATAGCGTGAAAAACGACCACCGGCAAGCGCCGTCTTGATCGAGATCGCTTGTCTCGCTAAACTCCAGGCGGAGGTGGGTTGGACAGCGTCAAGGGTTGCGAGATGAACTACGACATGAAGAGTGCCCACGAGGAGCTCAAGAGCATCATCAACTACAGACGTGGAGTGAAGCGAACTCTTGAAACGAGGGAGAGAAACGAAGATCCTGAACCACCGAGTGGCTCATGTGTAGTGATGTAGATAAATTAATATAAACTGTTTGTTGGGGTCTTCAGGGCTCGGTTTCTTTCAGCCCCAGAAGGCCTTATCCCGCAGCACATATGGAGGTTTCCCAACATAACTCGGACGGAGTACCCTTTGTGCACTCAACATGGCATATTCTTTGTCATAGTTGGGTAGCATTTTACATTTTTAAGGGTACTTAAACCCAATAAGGAATAGAAATTTAATTTTAAATACTATCCCAACCATGAACCAGTGTTCCTCTATCTGGAAACCCTCCCCCCTGCAAAAGAAGTACCCCTGATGCTTTGAGGTCTTGACTGGGTCTAAGTCTAAGGACCCAGACGTAGTCTTGAACCTTTGTCGAAGCTAGACCCGAAACCGTAAACCCTAAGCCCTAAACCCTAAACCCTAAACCCTAAACCCTAAGCCCTAAACCCTAAACCCTAAACCCTAAACCCAAAATTGCAGCTTTCTTAGGTTATGGGGCTCAGGATTCTGAAGTTTAAGGTTTAGGAGGAGTTTAGGCTTTAAGGGTTAGGGTTTAGGGCAAGGGTTTAGAGTTTAGGGCTTCGAAAGCAGGGGTTTAGGGTTTAGGGTTTAGGGTTTAGGGTTTAGGGTGTAGTGTTTAGGGTGCTCCGGACCTTTTGGGAGGAGTGAGTTGTGCTCTTGGCCTGCACAGGAGCTGGACGAGATGACGGAGTTTGTATCCGGGCTCAGATCCTCGACTACTTAGGGTTTAGGGTTTTAGGGTTTAGGGTTTAGGACTCCAGCTTGGTGCCTAGGGTTTAGGGTTCAGGGTTCAGGGTTTAGGGTTTAGGGTTTAGGGTTTGATCCGGGCAGGCTTTGGTACAAGCATCCTCGGATCTGATGGCCAGCAGGCTCCTAAGTCCCTAAGCCCGTTTGGCCTAGCGACCCAAAGCCCAGCTTTTTGCCCCATCCGAGGCCAGAACTTCGAGAATTACCCCAAGCCCTAAACCCTAAACCCTAAACCCTAAACCCTAAACCCTAAACCCTAAACCCTAAACCCTAAACCCTAAACCCTGACCACCTCGGGTGCCGGGGAGAACTACCCAAGGACAGAACATCGAGGCCATGCTCATCCGACAGTTTCCGGAGGACCCAACTTCGGGCTTCTAGGGGTTTATAGGGTTTAGGGTTTAGGGTTTGAGGTTTAGGGTTTAGGGTTTAGGGTACTTCGGGCTTCCAGGGGTTTGGGAAGGTTCATGGTTTTGGGTTTGTGCTTTGGGGTGTTGGGTTTTTGGTTTGGGGGTTCATGGTTTTGGATGCAATGAGGTACCCTATACAATCCCTTAAAGGGTATGTAAAGGGCCCTAAACCCTAAACCCTAAGCCCTAAACCCTAAACCCTAAACCCTAAACCCTAAACCCCTCATTCCTTACAAAGAAGCAGGGGTCCAGGTTTTGAGAGGGGGTTCCTTGTTTTGGGGTTTTGCGGGTTTGGGTTCTATTTTTTGTTTTGGAGTTGTGGTTTTCGGATTTAGGGGTGGGGTTTGGTGTTTGGATCTTGCAATGAGCTCTTTTGAGGGTTCTAGTTTTTTTTTGTTTTTAATGCGGTTTTAGGGTTTTAGGGTGTTTTAGTTTTGGTTTTGCCAGGGTTTTAGGGTTCTTGTTTTAGGGTTTTGGGGATTAGGGTTTTTGATTATGGTTTTTAAGGCTTTTCGGGTCTTAGGGTTTGCAGGCTCAAGGTTGTGCAGGGTCCTGGAGTCAAGGGTATGGGGTTTAGCGCCCAGAAAGGGTCTAGGGTTTTTTGGGTTCAGGGGTTTAGGGTTTAGAGTTCCCTAAACCCTAAACCCTAAACCCTGAACCCTGAACCCTAAACCCTAAACCCTAAACCCTAAACCCTAAACCCTAAACCCTAAACCCTAAACCCCATTCCCTAAACCCTAAACCCTACACCCTAAAACCCCAAAACCCTAAGCCCTCAGCTGACGCGCCCAGACGCCCATGAAGATCGGAGAGATGAAGCGCATCGCTGTGGGACAAGCACAGGGCCAGGCGCACTCCTTTCAGGGTTTGAGGACCATAAGAGGTTGGAGAGGCTCATGTCAGCCCGTTGATTTGTATGGAGTTCCAATGGAACCTTCAATGCTGGTAGAGTCCAGATCTCCGAAGTCGGAGAGAGGGCCCCTGAGCCTTAAAGCCTTAAACCCAACCACTTGGGATGTCCCCCCTTATGCTAACAGTCTTTCATAAGGATTATAGTACGCCCTATTGTAATCCTTAAAGAGATTCTAGCACGCTGTATTATAATCCCTATTAAGGACTGCTAGTATTTGGGGAAACATCCCAAGCAAACACCATCGGCCATGCACGCCCAGGGCAAAATAAGTGAACCGGCTCAAGGAGGATCACTACGTTTGTACTGATACCTTGGGATGTTCCCCCTCATGCTAACAGTCCTGAATAGGGCTTGCATGTGGGGGGTACTATAATCCCTACTAAGGACTGCTAGTAGAAGGGGGACCCAACTTATGCCCCACCTGCCTTTTTCCCTCCCCCCCCTCACCCGGCCCCACAGTCCCTTTATATACATGGTTTCGATTATGAACGGGGTTGTCGTACACAAGTAGCACCATCAAGTGCAGAGACGTGTGTGGCTTTTCAAACCCAGCAAACCCTAAACCCTAAACCCTTAACCCTACGCCCTAAACCCTAAACCCTGTAGCCCTGCACCTCCAGATCTTTGCGCTGAAGTTGGCAGAGAAGCTCGCGCGGCGGGTTGCGGACTCAATCATCTGGGGGTTTAGGGTTTAGGGTTTCGGGGATTCTGGTGTTCGT
>CAJNDS010002079.1:1107500-1120000 GCA_905221605.1 Symbiodinium natans | reverse complement strand
TCTAATCCGTTCTGGGAAGAGCATCCATGGCCCAAGCATGTTGACGTCCATGGTCTACTCTGTTCTGATGAGAAGAGAGCATCCATGGCCCAAGCATGAACATGTTGTCTGCACTGCCATGGCCCAACCATGATGACGTCCATGGTCCACTCCGTTCTGGGAAGAGAGCATCCAGGGCCCAAGCATGATGACGTCCATGGTCTATTCTGCTCTGATGAGAAGAGCGCATCCAGGGCCCAAGCATGATGACGTCCATGGTCTACATCGTCTAATCCGTTCCGAGAAGGTTAACCCTTCTGGGCAGAAATGGCTTTTAGGCGCACGAGGGAGCAGAAAGGCGTCATTCCTCAACACTAGAGGCTGTGACCTAAGTCCTGCATGTCAGGTTTGCTGGTGGGACCACAGTTTTGCGCGGGTCTCTTGTGGACCCGCCAGGGTTTAGGGTTTAGGGTTTAGGGTTTAGGGTTTAGGGTTTAGGGTTTAGGGTTTAGGGTTTAGGGTTTAGGGGACCTAAACAAGGAATACTTGGGCCTCAAAGTACCTCCTACATAGGGACTCTCGGGCCCAAGCATGTAAGAATTCGGTACATGGACTCGGGGGGGTATATTCCCGGGCTTTGGAGGGCTGCCTATCTGCCCTGCCGTAGAAGAGGGGTACCACTGATCATCCAATTCTGGCATGATGCCCCCGGGGGTTTAGGGTTTAGGGTTTAATTAGGGTTTGGGGTTTAGGGTTTAGGGTTATGAAAGGCAGGTACCCCAATGGAAGCCGGCAGAGCATCTATTTATAGACCCTCCCCTCCGCCCCCGGGCCCTGAACCCCAAAGCCAAAGCCCAACCAAACCGCAAGCCTCAAACCCCAAGCCCTACAAAAACCCTACAACCCTGCACTAAACCCTAAACCCTAAACCCTAACCCTGAACCCTGAACCCTAAACCCTCAACCCGGAGGGCACGCCCTTCCTACGAGCCCCTCCTCTATGGAAGAGGGCCGCTGTCTTTGGCCCTGGATGCTCTGAGGCATAGGGATGGCGCGGAGCGTCGTAGGATTTGAGATGTTTGATTTTAGGGTTTAGGGTTTAGGGTTTAGGGTTTAGGGTTTAGAGTACTCTACACTACCCCCAAGCCCTGAACCCCACACCGATGTTTGGGGGTTTCAAGTTTCGGGGGTCAGGTGTCTTTTCAGGGACTTTAGGGTTTAGGGTTTAGGGTTTAGGGTTTAGGGTTTAGGGTTTAGGGTTTAGGGTTTAGGGTTTAGGGCGTCCCGTTTTCCAGGGCTGTTCTGCAGGGCTTTTGGAGCTTCATGGGCTTTAAGGCGCCTGGAACTTGGCTTTGACCCATGGCACGAGCATCAGGAGAGTTTAGGGGTGGTTTGGGGGCTTTAAGGGATTTCAGGGATTTTCCGGATTGGTAGGCTTTAGGGGTGGTTTGGGGGCTTGAGGGAATTCAGGGATTTTCCGGAGTTTGAAAGGTTTAGGGCTGAGGGGGTTGGCGGCGGTGGGTTCGGGGAATTCAGGGTTTCGGGTTCAAGGCTTGGGGGGATTTCGGGAAGTTGGGTTCAAGGATTGGGCATCGCAGGCTTTCAGGGTGTAAAGGTTTCTAGGGTTTAGGGTTCAGGGTGCAGGGTTTAGGGTCATTTTTGTGCAGGGGGACAGTTCTTCGGGGCACCCGACTTGCAGGGTCCTGCAACCAGTTGTCCACTGTGCCCCCTGTGGCCACTACCCCGAAACCCCTCTAGTTAAACCCTAAACCCTAAGCGGCTCCCGCAAGGTACGCACCTCATCAGCTGGCAGAGTGTTGGGCGGAGATCCAGCAGCTCTTGAAGGCTCAGGCTCAGGTTGCACAGCGTGTAGGCCCCGTAGACACGCATGTGGGATTACCTTTTCTTCGGGGTAGGCAGCTAAAGTTCTCGAACATCTGAGCTAGTTGGACTGTATGTCCAGCATCACAAGCAACAAGAAAAAACTTTTGCCAAAAAATGTATAGCTGATGAAGAAGTGTACAGATGAATGCTTCTGTGTTGCTTTGAGCCTGAACAAACAGAGTGCTCCATTTTGTCCCATGGTCATGAGCCCGACGCTCTGTGAGTGATGCAGAATCCAAATGCGTCAGATGTTCCAAGTGATGTGGACTTGCCATCTCCGGAGGAGCAGTTGAGTGGTGATCGTGTGGCGAACCAGGCGTTTGAGCCTGACTATCGCTTGTTTGGGGCTGTAGGACTGGATGCAGATACAAGGGAGCTACTGAACGAAGGACGTTCAGGTGGGTCGGAGGAAACAGCGAGACAATCGGCTAGCTCACGCGACCTTGCTGATGTTGGTTCTCCTTTGGGGCCAGTAGTGGCCAGAGTGGGAGAAACAAGTCCAAAGCCTGTGCCAGCTCCTGGTTTGGGTGGGGGTGAGCTTGTTTCGGCAACGCCAGCTCAAGGCTCTGTACAGAAGCCATCGGGCAGCAGTGGTGTGCGTGTGGAAGTGGACGAGGTCGAGCTGATCCCAGATTATTCACAACTTCCGGAGCATCCAGCGGCTCCTTCTTCGTGGACTGGTCGTGCAGTGCAGCCAGGAGTATCTCAAGATGCTGTGGGCTATGGGCCAGGTCCGTTGGATTCGCTCTCTAGCATGCTTCAGGGCTTGTTGGCGGAACAGTTAGCGCCTGTGCTTCAAACCCAAAGACTGCTTGCAGATCGGTTAGAGCGGCTGGAAAGCTCCAGGGGGTCAATGTCTCAAGACTCGGCTAGAGCAGAGCCACGACCTGTTGCTGCGCTGCCTGGAAGTTTTCCTTTGGATGCTGGCTTTGGTGGTGGTGTCATGGGTCCTTGTGGTGGTACAATGGGCTTGGGGGCAGCAACCTCAGGGCATGGAGGAGGACTGTCGGCAGAGATGGTGGCAGAACTAAACCAGCAGCAGTTCCGAACACAGTGGTGGCAACCTTCTGCGCAGTGTCCACCTCCTCGTTTGCCTGAGCATCTGAGACGATCAACTCCGATCGGCGGTACCGGCAGGGCTGACGTGGGTGTAGCTACTTTGGGTGCTCAGGGGGGTATGGATGTGGATTGGTCCGAAGGGGCTCCATTTGCTGGGCCAGGAAGAACCGCTGATGTAACTCCAAAACACGGGCAGGCTCTGCCAGCGGAGAATGAGATAGCTCGTCAGAGAGAGGAAGTAGGCACAGTGCTTCAAGGGGTTTCTCGTCCGATGAGCAGTGTGCCGGTCCTTGAGGCTAGCACACCTCAGCTGGGAGGGCAGAGTGCTCCAAGCTCACTCGTACATGTGTTTAGCCCCAACGCCAAGTCCCCATTTAAGCAAGTGTTGCATGAGGGTTCTGTGAGTCACCGTGTCGCAGGGGGTCCCGTTTTGGAGTCCCAGAATGCGCAGATTCGCGCGAGTGAATCTATCTCTCAGAGGGCCTTGTGCGATGAAGCAGGTGGGAGTGGAGCTCGGCCCTTAGAATCTTCGGCAGCTCAGGCTGTTAGAAGCATTGCCGGAGCTTGTTCTGTGGCTGGTGGCACCCCAGCGCACTTCTACAGTCAAGCGGAAGTGCCAAATGTAGGCGAAAGTGGATGTTTAGCTTCAGGACAAGGTCGTTCAGGCGGGGGTTCTGCTCAAGGGTTGTCTGTCCAGGGAGGGATACGCCCTATGTCGTCTCGCGGTTATCCGATATCGCCAGGCGGCACCGAAATCCTGCCTCCACCTCTTCCCCCTCCCGCTTCGCCACATCCCAAAGGGATGTCCGTTGCCGCTGCACTTGGTGCCAAGCAAAGCCCAGGAGGAAGTAAGTCCCCCAAACAGAGGGTTGGCGAAGGGTTGGAATGGTTGAAAAGTGTACTTGGTTTGTCGGGTTCTTCCACTGAGTTCGGTGAGCGAGCTGAGGATGTCAGGGTGTCCATTTCAGAGTTGCCGAAGCTGGAAGTTAAGGAACATGAACGGGACTTGGCTCCTCTTCTGTCGGGAGACTGGTTGGCAATGATCAGCCCTGCCATGAAGGACATCTCGCCCACTAGCAGCACATGGTGGTCTCAGGTTGTACATGCAGCGACTTCCTACTACCAGGAATGGTTGATGTGTGATCCGGTAACGCGGCTCTCATTGCAACCTACAAAACCATATCGGTTTGAACACACCAAGTATGCACGGGTTGAGCAGCGAGCCTTGACGATGCTGTTGCGTGCTGTGCCTACTGTGATCAGGGAGGAGTTGGTTGCGAATCGGAAACTATCATGCATTGAGCTCATAGCCTTGATTCACACAACCTATCAACCAGGCGGGTTGAAGGAAAGAGCTGCATTGCTGCGCTATCTCACGAACCCTGACGGATGCACTGAACCAGTAGCCGCACTCCGTAGTATCAAACGGTGGTCACGGTGGAAGTGTAGAGCAGCCGAGCTGCACATCTCTACTCCAGATCCCACTCTACTGCTAGGAGGTGTGGACACGATGGTGTCAAAAGTGTTTGCGCAGTACCCGGAAGCACAGTTTAGGATCTCGTCCTACCGATTTGCAAAGAGCGTTGATCACCAGCCTACTGAAGCTAAGATAGTGGAGCTGGTGAGGTTCGTTCAGGGTGAACTTGAGACTTTGGTGTCGTCGGGTACCGTGAAGTCCAAGTCGAAGGCAGATGGGGATGCAGATGCTGGCAAGCGTCTGAGGGTTGCGAAGGTTGAGGACCCTGAGGCCAAAGGAAAAGGGAGAACTAGAGATGACACTTCGAAGGGTGCTGAGGGTAAGGGCAAGGAGATTTGCAAGCATTGGAGAACTGACAAGGGTTGCAAATTCGCCAAGGCCTGCAGGTTTGCTCATGATCCATTGCTTCCTTCAGAAAAGCGTTGCTTTGCTTGCTCAGCACTCAACCACATGCGGTCGGAGTGCCCTTATCAGCCTAAGGACGGACGCGCCTCAGATGCGCACAAGGGAAAGGGCAAGGGAAGTGAAACAATAGCAAAGGCTAGTGCCCAAGCCTCAACTCCCTCATCCTCCAGCAATCCCGTGCCAGCCTCTCAATCCTCCTGCCAGGCCCCTGCAACTGAACCTGGAGACATTCTTAAGAAAGCTGCTGCTATGATTGAGACCCTGCAAACTTCCATAAAGACTGTAGCTGACGGATACGGGCGTAGGCCAGGTGGTAATGACCCCACGGGCCTAATAGACTCAGGTGCATCTGCTTGTATGCGCGCCAAGGTTGAGGGTGATGTTGTTACTGGGGTTCGTGTGGTGTCACTTGCTCAGGGCGAGGCCGAGGTTGAGGTCAACCAGGCAGGAACGCTGTTGACATCGCAACCCATCGAACCCATAGTGTCAGCCAGACACCTAATCAAGTGTGGCTTCAAGATCACGTGGTCCCGGAGGGCGTTCTTGCTACTTGATCCTCAAGGTGTGGCGGTTCCCGCGGTCATCCAAGCTGGTTGTCCTCGTGTCACGCGTTCGGTTGCGCTATCCCTCATTGATTTCATTGAGAAAACGTCCTTGGAGGAAGGGGCAGCTGTTGAAGACTCTGTGAGGGTTGCTAGGGCTTTGTGTACCGATGGGACCGACCCTTGGCCGGTTGGAATGGCAAAGCTAAAGACGAGCTGTGAGGACGGTGATCTGGTCAAGGCTCAAGCGTGGCATCGGATTACGCTGCAGTCACTTTTCCCTGAGGTTCCCCGTGACTTGGTGGATAGCGCTTCCTCGTTGGTTCCTCCTGAAGGGGTAAAAGGGGTGTTGAATCGCCGAAGAAGGAGGTCAATTGAGCAATCTCAGGGAGTGATTCTTCATCTGTTCTGTGGGAGTGCTAGAAGGGCATTTGACTCTGTAGCCAGTAGGTTTGGACTGAGTGTCTTGTCCATAGATGTCGAAGAGGACTTGTTGAATCCCGCCGTGTACTCCTATACTCTTTCACTTGCGTTGTCCGGTCGGTTGATAGCAGTGTTGTCAGGGCTTCCGTGTCGCACTAGGAGTGTGTTGCGTGGTCAGGGAAGTGGTCCTCCTATTGCGAGGTCGAGGGATGGTGAGTCTAGATGGGGACTTCCTGACCTCTCGCAAGTTGAGCTGGACAAGGTTAAGGCTGACGATGAGCTATGGGTTAAGCAGCTGTTCCTGAGTATGGCCGCGCAGTGGGGTTTGCGTGAAACTGGCGTGGGTGTGAGGTTGGGGTATGTCCTCGAGAACCCTAGGGATCCTCATGAGCTTTTCGGGAAAATGTTCTCCGCAAGTCCTAGGTCATGAACGTCGAAAGCCAACCACTATTGCCTCAACATTTGACGATTGGCCCGAGTGGTGCAGGGAGGTCAAGGGTGCAGGTTGTGGTTCAGGTGGGAGGGAGTTTGGGGACAGTGTGTTGTGGTCCAGGTGGGCGCCGGGGTTAATTGAAGCGGTTGAGCAGTATTTGACTGCGATTGCAACCAAGTTTCAACAACATGCTCCGAGGGAGACGGTGAAGGCTGCCAGGGTTAGGCCCTCTAAACAAACAGTGACGCAAACGCTTCAGGAACATGTAGCAGCGGGACATATCCCCTACAACAAGGCCTGTTGGAGCTGTCTCATGGGGCGTCTAAAGCGACCTCCTCATTTTCGCCAACCCATTACTGACTCTTTTGTCTTGTCTGTTGACTTGGCTGGTCCGTTTGCTGAGGGCGTACATGAAGGCGCGAAGGCCAGGTATTTTCTGGCAGCTAACTTGTCAGTTCCGGTCGATGTTCATGTTGGGGGGGGGCCAGGAGCCAGTTGCTGAGAACCCTGACAAGCAAGCACTCAGCGCAAGGGAAGAGCCAGCGGAGTGGGAACAAGCTGGCGATTACAAGGAGCCTGACGCTAAGCACAAAAAGGCGGGCGAGCTGCTTCCAGAAGAAGGGGTTGACGAGGACAGCTATCTAAGTAAGGTAAAAATGGTGAACATTCCTTTTGGAATTCCTTTGAAGGATAAAGGGGCTCAAGAGGTTCTGAGGGCCCTGAAGCTCATCGATGCTCGCGCGTCCTGTCTTGGGATAAAAATCGCTCGTTTTCACTCCGACAAGGGTGCTGAATTTGACAACCGCTATGTCAGAGACTGGGCTGCTTCAAGAGGAATTTGGAAGTCCTCTACGGGGGGTGACAACTGGCGCTCAAATGGCGCGGCAGAAGCCTTAGTCGGGATTCTCAAGGACTCGGTCAGGGTTCTCTTGCGGGATGCGCAGTTGGGCCCAAAGGACTGGCCATACGCCTTGAGGCATGCAGCCGGGAGGTTGTTTCAGTCCAGGGTGAAAATGCTGGGTTGGGATCTACCGTCTCTTGTTCCCTTTGGGGCAAAGGTGTTTGTTCATCGCCGAACTTGGCATTTGAAGAAAGATGCTGACAAGGAGTGGGCTGCCAAGGCCGTTGAAGCCAGAGTTCTCGCTCCAGCGCTTGAGATTGATGGAGGGTATCTCGTGCGAACCGTCAGGGATGAGCTGTACAATACCAGCTGTGTGTACGAAAATGTTGAATATCTTGATCCAGCTAGGTTTGTCATTCCTGAAGACAAGGCGACGGAAGCGATTCCCCTTCAGTCCTCTACACGCCGTAGGTACAGGGCCAAGACTACCGTTGCAAGTGTTCATGAAGATCCCGAGGACTTGAAAGCACAAGAGCTCGTTGACACGAAGCCGTTTCCGTTGACAGCGGCAGTCAACTTTCTCTTAGGCTCGTCGTGGATTCGAACCCGCCAGGCCAAACAAAGGCCATTGATGCGTGAATCCGCCGGCACTTGTAAGGTAGTAGGCTTCTTTCAGCACGGGGGCGTGAATGGGGTCACGACTTCCGCAAAGCGCAGTCCTGGATTTGCTAGGCTCGTGAATTGCATCCTTCTAAGTTGCCCCTGAAGACACTTGGTCCACGGTGGCGGTCCTCGATCAGGTCAAGTCGGCCCCTCACAAAGACAGGTACAATGACAGTTCCCCAAGCTTGGTCCTGCCGCTGGCGGTGCCGCCCTTGGGCGGTGGAATCTGGGCAGAGTGCCCTGATGGCACCGACGTGAGACTGGTGGGACCTGGTAAGCCCTGTAATGGTAAGGTTTTTTCCTTGAGTTTTTTGACTCCGTTTAGGCTCGACCCGCATGCGTGGCATGCTTCCGAGCCTTGGAGTGAAGGTCGTCGCGTTTTGCTGGTTGCATATAACCTAAAAAGGTTCAGCAAGTCAACGCCAGAACAAGTTCAGCTTCTGAGTGAGCTAGGTTTTCCTGGAGGTGCAAGTTTTTCCGCCGTTGCAGGTCTTCCTGAAGCTGCTTTTGAAAAGCAGGGGGGAGACTCAGACACGCCACAAAAATCTCAAAAAGCCCAAAAATCACAAAAATCCCAAAAAACCATAAAAAGCACCAAACCCTTAAAGAAAGATGAGGGTTCTGTTACGGCTCGCAAGGAGCAAGTTTTTAAGGCTTCAACAGCCTGCGCAAGTGATGAGGCGCAAGGCCGGGGGAGCATGAATCTTGGCCGGGAATCTGTGGTGGTTCCTAGCGTTGACACTTCTCAAACATGTGCAGGAGCTGAGGCGCAGGGTGGGGGGAGTGTGGTTGTGGATGAGGGACTCGTAGGAGACCTAAATTCGTCTTTGGCTAGGGAGTTGATCGCCCCTGCCAACCTTGCTCGCATCGGTCAAGGAAATGATGAGGCTCTGGGACTTAGTAAGGCCTGGGTAGCGGGTCGGGGTCCTGGATGCTTGGGCGTTGAGTGCGGGGCGTGTGTAAAGGACTCTGCTGGGGTCTGCTCGCTCTGTGAGAGAGATGTTTTGTCAGTGGGTCGTTCTTTAAAGGCTTCGCCATCGTTGCTTGGACGTCTCGAGGATGGGAGCTTCGTTGATGGGGTGTTTGGCGAGGGGTTCGAGGGGCCATTTGATGCTCTTGATGCTCGTCAGCCCGGTGTTGGAGTGCAGGTGGAAGGTTCGGGAGCGTGCGGGTCGGTTGGGTCTGCAGGTCGTGATGACTCTCGGATCGCCTGTCTCAGAAAAGCTGAGTGCGGAGCACTAGGCGGAACTTCGTTGTCAGGTAGTGGTTTAGGTAAGGTTGTCCCTTCCCTTCTCCCCTTTTTCCCCGATACTTGGCAGTTGTATGAGTCTGGTGCGTTTGAGGGTGATGAGGATGAGGGTTCGGTTTCATTGGGCCTTTGTCCGGGTGAAGTTGACCCTGAAGTGTCACTTAGGAACCTAAAGGGGTGGTTGAGTGACGAGGGCAGGGCTCAGTGTAGACAGCATGCGGATGTGAGCCAACGATGTCAAGCAGAAGATGCTATAAGGCATGCCGTTGTTCGGAAGATTCTTGAGCTTGAGCAAGCCAGCTGTGCCAAGGCTGGTGAGGAGCTAGAGTACAGTTTGTTGCCAGATGCTGAGGTTCTGTGCACGCATACGGTGCCGTTGATTGAAGTTGAGCGGTACTATGATCTTTGGAAGGAGGCTCTCGAAAAGGAGCTGCATTCGATGATCGATGAAAAGCAGGCTCTCAGAGTGATTTCGGAGGCAGAGCTGACCAAGTACCAAGAAGCCGGAACGCGTGCCATGATCATCCCAAGTAAGCTGGTGTGTACCAGAAAGAGCGGTGGTAGATTCAAGGCCCGGTTGGTGGCCTGTGGCAACTATGTTGATCTTAGTGGCAAGGACGGCGAAAGTCGGAGTGCAAGCGTGGATCTGTATGCCGGCGGAATTGATGCCGCGGTACTGAGACAGGTGTTAGCGCTCGCAGTCAAGAAGAGGTGGTCAGCCGGATCCACTGACGTGTCTACAGCATTTTTGAATGCTGAGCTTCTGGATCGCCAGAGCCCGCTCACTAAGCCGGCGCCCCTCTCTCAGCAAGTTCCGTCAGAAATTGTTGTGCTCCGCCCACCCTCGCTGTTGGTCAAGCATGGCTTGGTGCCTCCACGCAGCTTCATGCTTGTCTTGCGGGCTGTTTACGGCCTGGACCAATCTCCGCGTGACTGGGGCATACGCCGCGACAAGGATCTGCGCACTGTTCGGTTGATGCTTGGCAACCGTGAATGTCGGTTGGTGATGTCGGCTGTTGACAACAATCTGTGGTTCTTGACTACTGGCTGCAAGTCGGACCCTGTGATGGCTTGTTTGATGGTGTACGTTGATGATCTTCTTGCTACGGGACCGTTGGCTGTAATTCGGCCGCTGCTTGCTGAGATCTCCAAGCTTTGGCAATGTGGCGCGGTATCTTTTCTACCTGAGAACACGTCTGAGGTGCCCCTGGTGTTCTTTGGGTATGAAATCAGGCGAGTTGGTCGGAGTCTTCATCTCAGCCAGCGAGACTACGTAACGGAGCTTGCTACAAGGTATCGTGACCTTCCCGCTCCCTCCACACCTCTTCCCCCAGGAACCTTGGACATACCGCCTGCCGAGGTGCAATCAGCCAGCGACCTTAAACAGTGCCAGGCCATGCTAGGGGAAGCGCTGTGGGTTAGTACACGAACTCGGCCAGATGTTGGCTTCGCTGTTTCTCGTCTTTCTCAAGCGATGTCCAAGAATGCAGCTGCAGTTAGGCCACTTTGCATTCACTTGCTAGGGTATCTGTATCGCACCAAAGATTTTGGCCTCTTGTACACAGACCAGTATCCAGCTCAGGGGGAGACGGGTTCGGTTGCTTCTGTCAATGGCAAGTATGTTGTTGAGGCCCAAACAGACGCTGCGTTCGCGCCCACATGTGAGAGATCGCATGAGGCCACAATGGTTTATTCTCTGGGGTCGTTGACGGGTTGGCTGTCAACTCGACAACCCTTTGTAGCAGCTAGTACGGCAGAAGCCGAACTACTTTCCGTGACCACTGGCTTCTCGTACGGGAGATCGCAGCGCTTCGTGATTGAGGAAATCGAGGGTTGCAAGGTAGACTTGCGGATCCTTAACGACAATCTCGCGGCTACCACGATATGCAATGCTCAGTCCACCAATTGGCGGACTCGCCATCTGCGTATTCGTGCAGCACATTTGCGGCAGCAGATCAGCGATGGTGAATGTTCAGTATCTCACGTTCCAGGTGAATGCAACACCGCAGATTTAGGAACTAAGGCACTCCAGCCATCGCGGTTCGAAAGGCTCCGGGCAATGATGGGAGTCTTGAGTTTCTCTGAGGTCACTGCTCGCGAACGCACCAGCTCTGCGGTTGTCTCGTCAGGTCCACCGGTAGAGGAAGCTCTCAGGGTCATTGTCGCTGCACTTTGCGTGGCATCAGCAAAGGGTCAACCGTTGAGTGATGGTTCTGATGACTTTGTCTTCTGGAGAGTTGTGTTGCTTTGGAGCGTGTTTGTGATCGTTGCTTGGGAGATGTTCAGGTGGGGCTGCCGAGTGTGTTACCGGAAACTCACAAGCTGGGATATGCCTCAACCAGACCCAGAAGCCTCCGAATCTGAGAGGGAGCAGGAGCCTGATGAAGAGGATCTCCTTGAAGAAGCTGACAGGCCCCAGCATGATGCTGAGCCTCGTGATGAAGATCCTGGTGTAATGCCCTTTCGGTATATTGATGACGTTGTGTACGTTGCTCCACATAGCCCAACGCCTGCACACCCCACAGAACGAGAGCAGCAGGCCATAGGGCAGGCAGGGGTTAGGAGGCGTCATGCTTTGAGAGTTTACGCTCCAGAACCTGGTGATGAGCCACCGCCGCATGACAGAGGTGTCGGTTCTGAACATGTTCTTAGGGCAGTCGAGCGTGAGTGGGCCGGCATGCTGACCCATCAAGTAGTCGTTAGGGTCTCCGACCTCGCGCCACTCCCAAGTTTTCAGGGTGGAGGGCCACTGGGGCATCTTGTCGAGGTCAGGGAGCGGGCTGAGGTGTTGTATGGGATGCTGAACAGGCCCCCGTTGATACCTATCGTGCTTCACCCACATTGGCCTCCGCCGCCACAGCTGACGGTAAGAGAGCTTCGGATGATGGCATCTGAGTGGGGTGGTCCTGCGAGTTCGCTGCATCAAGAACCACCTCCGGCTTACCACACTGATCAGTACATCTACGTGCCTGAGGTGAGACCACGGGTTCTGGTGAGATGGCACATGAGGCCGCGTGTGAGATTATTCAGCCCAGTGCGGACAACTGCGCCGATTCCTCTCACTGCCCTTACAGGGGCGCGACGTACGCTGCAAGAGTTTGTCAATGGGGACAGGGTCATCTGGGATGATCACTTCATGGATCCAGATCATGCAAGGCGGCATGAAGATCAGCAGTGGAGAGGACGTACCGAGTTCGAAGTAGATCTCGATGAGTTGGCGAGGCTTCAAGGAAGAGATGTGGACCCTGATGAGGTCTGAGTATGCGATGCATGAGTGCAACCTGTATTCTGGTTCAATCCGGACGGCTTGCAAAGGCACCACGAACGAGATTATTTTTGGGAGTGATGGTCTTCCTAACTGCCACGGAGTACAGTTGGTGGCAGCGAAGTCACCTGATCTTCCTGATGTGTTCGGCTGAAGCCGAAGGGGGAGAGCGGCTCCCGCAAGGTACGCACCTCATCAGCTGGCAGAGTGTTGGGCGGAGATCCAGCAGCTCTTGAAGGCTCAGGCTCAGGTTGCACAGCGTGTAGGCCCCGTAGACACGC
>CAJNDS010002079.1:1055000-1102500 GCA_905221605.1 Symbiodinium natans | reverse complement strand
AGAAGTCTCTGAGAATATTCGTTCCCAGACTAGCCCTGGAGCATCCTTGTGGCTTCGATGTTGGGCAATCATAGGCATTACGGGTGCGTGGCCACTTTGTTTAATTCAGGATTCGGGGCTTCCTTTGTGCCTGGATAGCTGTTCACTACGCGGTGCTCGCTACGCGACTGTGCTGCATGCTTTCGCCGAGTGTCCGGGGACACAGTGTGTCTTGGATGACGCTGCCGCGTCTGTGTGCCTCCCTGAAAGAACGGAGGGACAGAGCTTGGCGTTTTTTCTTCTTAAGCAGCATCAAGATGTCAGGGTCACGCTGGCCCGTCAGAAGGTTGTAGGCACCTGCATGCAGTTGCTGCGCAGCAACAATGTCATCTCCCAGTGACAAAGAAAGCCAAGGAGCGCTTGTATGGATCTTCGTCAAGTCATGGGCTCTTGTAGTTTTTGTTTTAGTTTTTTTCATCTGGGATTTCGGGTCGAGTAAGGATGAGCAGTGAGAGACCTGCCTCACTACCTTCCTCGTCCCCGTAGAATACCAAGAGTTTTGGCCCGTGGGTGTGTCCGAACTTTTGTGTTCTGCGCCCATGCGGAGGGCTTTGCTTGGCCGCAGGGACGTTAGACGCACTCACTCACTCACTCACTATTTCTACGTATACGTGTATATGGAAAATGTTTAGACATGTGAGAACTCATTGCTACATCGGTATTTCGATGTCATGCTTACTAAACATAGCCGTGTATATAGACAAAGATGTAGATGAGGATGCCGACATAGATAGGCTCAAAATAGCCCAAGAACCTTTTCCGAAGAAGGCCTTTCTTTGGGCCCAAACGCCCTACGCAAAATGAGAGTCCTTAGAACTTTAAATGGATATAGACCCCGAGAGATACTTGGGTCGACGGCGTTAGGGGGTCTCTTAGTAAGATTTGGGGGTTTCCGGAAATAGGGGACCCCCAAAATAAATTTGGGATCCCCTTACAATAAGGACGCCAATAAGGTACCCCTAATTTCGGAAACCCCATTTAGGCCTTGGCTCGATTGGTTAAGGCCTTTAGGGCGTTGCGTGTGGGTGCTTATTGTCCTGCAGGGTCCAAGTGCGTGCGTAGTGATACATATCGTCCTGCTATAGGGTCCGCAAGTATCTGCTGCATGGATACATTGGCCCTTTGGGTGATAGCTGAGTGAGTGGGGTTGGACGACCTGGGGTTCTTTCGGCTAGGTTACAAAGCATAAAGGTCAGGTTCAAGTGCGTCGCCTTCATGGCCAGGTATTGCGGGACATTGTTGGGATTCAGGAATCAGGTCTCAAGCACCTTTCCATGCGCACGCCTATGAGGCGTGAAAATGGCAGCCCCCTGTTCATTTTCCATATCACTTGGCGCTTTAATTCAAAGTGTAACATAGGGGTCGGAATAATTACTAATACTATTCAACCCCAACATAGTACGTCCGGTGTTCTATTTCGGCTTTTGTTCATACAAGCGCAGAATCATCACATCGCGCCGCCCGAAATGTGGTAAACCTCGGCCCAGGAATACCTAGTGCAATCCTTGCAGGCCGCCCAATGAGCAGTATACGGCCAGCATGCATCAGGGTTTCGGCTTTAGCGTTTGCTGACGCATTGTCATTGACTGATCCCGGCCTCAACACGACAAGCATAACACCCTTGAGCTTTCGAAGGTGCAAGCCGACCACAGAAGATGTGCTCGATTCGCACAGCGAAGATATCGAGTGACGCCTTACAACAAAAACCATGCAGGGGCGCAGATCGAAGAACAGTTTTGCTATGGAAGGCTTTGTGACAAGAACCCGTCTCCTTGCTTTTTGGTAGGCCATGCGTTTTTGTAGCTTTTACAAGAGGCCATGCGTTTTTTGTAGTTTTTGCAAGAGGTAAGCACCACTCGCAGTTCCAGGGTCAGGGATTTAGGCAGAGTCCTCCCTAGGAGGTTTGAAGCCCAAAATCCGAAGTCCTAAGCCTTATGTTCTTAACCCTCAGTCCTAAACCCTAAACCCTAAACCCCAAGTGTCCTAAACCCTCAGCCCTAAGTCCCAAACCCGAGTTCCTAAACCCTGCGGACTTGGGGTTTAAGGTTTAGGGTTCAGTAGGCTCTTTATACCAACAGTACTTAACAGGGATTTGCGTACCGGGTTTAGGTTTTAGGGTTTCGGGTTTGGGGTTTGGGGTTTAGGGTTTAGGGAGAACCCCTACTAAGGGAATCCCTAGTTAGGGAATCCCGAGTAAGGACTGTGAGTTTAGGGGGAACATCCCAAGGTGTCAAGTTTAGGGTTTTGGGCTGGCAAAGCCCTCAACCCGAAACCTGACGGATGATCCTGGGAGGGGCCTGGGGTTTAGGGTTTAGGGGTTGGGGTTTAGTGTTTAGGGTTTGGGGTTTGGGGTTTGGGGTTTAGGGTTTAGGGTTTAGGTTTGAGAGTTCAGAGTAGAGCTGAGGGCCTTCTTCAAAACTTTGCGGCTTCTTGTCGTGATAGAACCCCGTGATAGGCGTCTGGGTTTACGGTTGAGGGTTTAGGGTGTAGGGTTCAGGGTTTAGGGTGTAGGGTTCGGGGTTTAGGGTGTTTGGGGCAGAGCGTCTAGACGAGCTCGGGGGGCTTAGGACGAACCCTAAGTTGAGGACTTGGGGATGTACCCTAAACCCTAAACCTATACACCTATAAACCCCAAACCCCAAACCCCAAACCCCAAACCCCCAAACCCTAAACCCTAAACCCTAAACCCTAAACCCTAAACCCTAAACCCTAAACCCTAAACCCTAAACCCTAAACCCTAAACCCTAAACTCTAAATCTATCTCCTCGCCGGCCCGCGCGCTCCACGGCAGTGTAGCTTCCCCACACAAGCTCGGCGAAGTGCGCGTGTGCGCGCCAGCTGCTAGAGGCGTGCGGGTTTAGGGTTTAGAGTTTAGGGTTTAGGGTTTAGGGTTTAGGGTGCTTCAGGATGCAGGAGAACAGGAAGGTTTACTGTTGGTTAGTGGGGAATGAGGGAATAAGGTACCATATATTCCCTATATACCCTTTTAAGGGATTATGTATGTGGTACCTTGTTCCCCCATTCCCTGCTAACCAACAGTCAGAAAGTTTTTACTGACCCCTGGCTAGAGAGCATTCAGAAGTTCCAGCGATTCAATAGGGTACCTCATTCCCTCATTCCCTACTAACCTACTAAGAACCAGCCTTTAAATCACCCTAAACCCTAAACCTAAACCCTAAACCCCACAAGGGCGCTATAAGCCTGGATGTGTGCGTTTGCGTTCACCAGGCCGCCGAACGCTGCGGAGATGGAAGCGGCAATCCGTGGGCTGTTAGAGTGCGAGGCTTGAGCAGAGAATCCCTAGTAGCCCTAAACCCTAAACCCTAAACCCTAAACCCTAAGCCCTAAACCCTAAACCCTAAACCCTAAACCCTAAACCCCAAGCCTTCGCCCCCAAGAAACACATAGGGCTTGGGCCCAGTTTGGAGTGCTGGTCCCAGAGAACCCGTTCAATGCGTGCGGCTTCTCTCACTCAGCCACTTGTGTTTGTTTTGTCTTTTTGATTTTAAGCATCTTTGTGGGTTCCGCTTGTTTAGAGTTTACGGTTTAGAGTGTGTAGGGTATTTTGTAGGAATAGCAAAGTTTAACCCTTTCATTCCTTGGTTATTGGAGAAGAAAGGTTTAGAGCTTCGGATTTGGGGTCCGGCTCTGGGAGGCCGAATGCCACGTAACCTTGAGGTTTAGGGTTTAGGGTTTAGGGTTTAGGGTTTAGGGTTTAGGGTTTGGGGTTTAGGGTTTAGGGTTTAGGGTTTAGGGTTTAGGGTTTAGGGTTTAGGGTTTAGGGTTTAGGTTGAGCAAGTGTGCAAATAATGCCTACATTGGGGTCTAAAGTCTGTATATAAAGACTACCTACTTTGGCATAGTTGGAGCCTCAGGGGAAGCCCAGAAGGGAATCCCCTAAACCTAAACAAACCCTTTCTGAGGTCCAGTTTCGGGGACTATGTGGAGGGCCTGGACAGGGCCACTTCGTAAAGCAGGTGGTCTTGAAGGGGTCTTGATGGTGAAAGTTTAGGATTTTGGTTTTGGGGTGTACCCTAAACCCTAAACCCTAAACCCTAAGGCCCTAGAGTCCCCATACAGGAGGTACCTTGAGGCCCAAGCATTCCTTATTCAGGTGCCCTTAGGGTTAGGGCTTAGGGTTTAGGAGTTTCCGGGGCTAGAAAGTTCGAGGGGATTTCGGGGTTTCGGGGCAGAGGCTTCAGATGCTGGTGGCCGAGGGCTTTCTGTTGGTAGGGTTTCGGGTTTAGGGTTTAGGGTTTAGGGTTTAGGGTTTAGGGGGGAGGGGGGGGCTCAAGCTTCAGGATCCGGTCAACGGCTGTCAAAAGCTTGGGGCCCGAACAAACGCTCGTTCCCCAAAGCCCTCATCTAGGGGTCGGAATGGTTGCTAATAGTATTCCCTTAGGGTCCCTTTACAAGTACCCATACCCCCCCCCCTCCCCCCCAACAAAAAAAATAATAATAGAAAAAAAACAATCAACAAATCTGATTCTTAAGGCCCCTATACCGCACCCCCTCAGGCACACACCATAAAGCGCAGACCCTTGGGAGGCCCTCCGCATTCCAGCTTCCCGAAACAACCCAGCCAAGGCGTCCGCTGGCAGCTTCCCCATGACACTGAAGGCCGGCCGAATCAGACGAACGCGGGTTTAGGGTTTAGGGTTTTGGGTTTAGGGAGTTTAGGGTTCAGGGTTCAGGGTTTAGGGTTTAGGGTTTAGGGTCTAGGGTTTAGGGCAATTTCAGTGTCTAGGGCTTAGGGTTATGAAAGGTTGGCGTTTAAGGTTTAGGGTTCTGAAAGATTGGCGTTTAGGATTTGGGCTGGTTGGTTTTGCTTTGGGTTTCTGTACGGGGTTGCTTTGAAGAGACATTGTCGGATTGAAATGGGATGTAGGGTTCAGAGCTTGAGGATGCGAGTTCAGTGATTTGGGTTTCAGGTGGAGTTACATGGCAAGTTTGAACAGGGTTTAGGGTTTAAGGTCTATGCATGGTTGAGGGATTAGAGTTTCGGGTTTAGGGTAGCAGCTGTAGGACGAAACCCTAAACCCTACATCCCGAAGTGCTCAACCGGAAGAAGCTACAAGTAGGGGTTTAGGGTTTAGGGTCACCTTCGGTTAGGTTTTGAAGATGAGGCTAGAGAGTCAGCTTGACTCTTGAAAGAAATTTGCCCCTTCTCCCACCCTCCCTAACCATCGCCCCCAAGCCAAAAACTTCCTCAAACCTTAAACCCGTTGAGCCCCCGAAACCCTAAACCTTAAACCCTAAACCCGGTAGGGTTTAGGTTTTGGGTCGTGGGTTTCGTTGAAACCCCAAAGCCCAAACCCCCAAAACCCAAAGCAACGAAGCCCCCAAAGCCCGAGACCACAACACACCCGGAAACCATGACTGGGACCCTCAAGCAATCGGCGCGAGCAGCTGAGAGCAGTTCACGGTTTTTCGGGTTCAGGGTTGTAGAGTCTTACCCCAGGGCTCCAAGTGTACAAAAAATGTCTACATTGGGGTCTAAAGTCTGTAAACTCTACCTACTATGGGATAGTTGGAGCCTGAGGGGTAAAGGTCTAGGATTCAGGGTCTTGGGCCCTTCTAGGGTGTAGGCCCTAAACCCTAAACCCTAAACCCTAAACCCTAAACCCGAATAGGCTTCTTTTGGTTTACAGCTCAGGCTTAGGAGAGCTCTCATTCCCTGAGCTCTCACCCTGAAACCCTAAACCCCTAAACCCCTAAACCCCTCAACCCCTCAACCCCTAAGCCCCTAAACCCCTAAACCCCTGAAGCCCTAAACCCCTAAACCCCGAAGCCTTAAATTCTCAACCCTAAACCCGATATCCACAGGATCTAAAGATCAAGGAGGCAGCTGTCCAAGAGGTGCCCGCTGGTGACGTTAGCGGGTGTAACCAGTGTTGCTCATTGTCTGTTGGGTTTAGAGATTAGGGTTTAGGGTTTAGGGTTTAGGTTTAGGGTGACGGGGAGCTTCTTTCCGGGTAGATCCCCCTTACAGCAAGGGCCCCCATGGAGACTTTTCACAAGAGGAGTACAGGGCACTTAATTTGGGTGTGAGGGGCTTCCCGCCTTTAGCACCCCACACCCTAATTAAACCCTTAACCTGAAATCTTAAGAGCCCTAAGCCCTTAACCCCTAAGAAAAGTCTAAGCCCTAAGAAGAGGAACCCCAAACCCTAAACCCCAAACCCTAAACATCAAATTCTGAAACCCTGAAGCCCAAACCCTACACCCCAACCTCTAAGCCCGAAGCCCCAAACCTTAAACCCCAAGCCCCAAACCTTAAGCCCCAAAACACCAAACCCTAGACCCCAAACCTACAACCTTCCTTCCCCCCCCCCCCCCTCAAAAACAAACAATGGCCACATAACCTATCCTGTGGTACTTACTGTGTGTGTGTGGGTCTGGGCCTAGGAGACTGTGGTGTGGGGCCTAGGACATTAGGACCTAAAGCCGGCCGTGTAGAAACCCTAAACCCCAAACCCTGAAACCCGACCTTCTTTGCAAAGGAGTTGGATGAAGATGGCAACTTCCCTTTCGACCTCTCCAGCGGCAGGACGTGCCGGAAATGGCGGATCAAGCTTCGGGGCCTTGTGGGGTTTAGGGTTTAGGGTTTAGGGTTTAGGGTTTAGGGTTTAGGAAAGTGTCGGGCTCGAGAGGCGCAGGCGATCAGATGCACTACCTCAACTTGCCCTAGACTGCGGCCCGGTAAGGTTCTTCGACCATGAAAGCCGTTCTCAGTCGGGAATGAGGGAATGAGGGCCCTAAATATACCCTTTAAGGGATTATACTTAAGGGCCCTCTATATACCATTTAAGGGAGTATATTCAGGACCCTATATATACCCCTTAAGGGATTAGATTTAGGGCCCTAGAACTACCCTTTAAGGGATTACATAGGGTACTATATATATATATATATATATAGATAGATAGATAGATAGATAGACCCTTTAAGGGATTACATAGGGTACTCGATATAGATATAGATAGAGATATATATATATATAATTAAAGATTTACCCTTTGAGGGATTATGTAGGGTGCTCAGTCCCCCGTTCCCTACTAAGAACCAGCCAGGATTGGACAGATCACTGTCAGCCCTGGCTGGATGGGCACGGTTGAGGCGTGTTCTCTCCAGGGGGTTTGGGGTTTAGGGTTTAAGGTTAGGGTTCAGGGTTTGGGGTTTAGGATTTAGGGTTTAGGGTTTAGGGTTGTCGAAATCCTTCAGCACCGAATGTACGAAGTTGTCACAAACTGTCTTTACAGGGAGCCGAGGTTATCCCTGTAACAGGACCCCACATAGGTTGTTGGACTTGTTGCAAGCCCTTACAACCCCCATGAAGCCCTACACCTCCCGTAGCTTACGTCGTAGGCTTCTGGTTTGACAAGGGTATTGAGGCATGCTCATCTACAAGATCTTAATCCCCCCCCCCCCATGTTGCCCTGAAGTTTAGGATTTAGGGTTTGGGTCAGCGCCTTACCAGTCCCGGGGGTAACCTAGGGGGTGGTATAGAGGGGGGTAGTAGGGAAACCCATGAAAGGTATGCAACCCAAGAAGCTTCCCTAGTGATCCCCACTCCTCCTTAAGGCTCCGTAAGCTTCCGAAACGCTAAACCAAAACCCTAAACCCTAAACCCAAAACACTAAACCCTAAACCCCAAAAAGAAACCTAAACCCTAAACCCTAAATACCCACTTGAACCCCCGTCCCTTAAGAACCCTATGAGAGGTGGTGGCCACCGGCATCGTCCTCAACTTCTCGTTCAGCCCCATGAAGGCCATGAACAACGCAGTGACCTCGGGCGGTTTAGGGTTGGTAGGGGTGTTCTGATGGTGTTAACATGATCCCGAGAGACGGCATCGGAAGTTCTATGGGAAGTTCCCCGTTGTGGCCGAGGCCTTCAAGAAGGAGGAGCCGGATGACGAGGAGAGAAGTTCAGGGTTTCCGGTTTTAGGGTTTTAGGGTTGTGGGGTTTTAAGATTTTTTAGGGTTATTTAGGGTTTTTAGGGTTTTAGGGTTTTAGGGTTTAGGGTTTAGGGTTTAGGGGTTGGGTTTTAGGGTTTTAGGGTTTTAGTGTTTTCGGGTTTAGGGTTTAGGGGTTGGGTTTCAGGGTTTTAGGGTTTTAGTGTTTTAGGGTTTTAGGGTTTTAGGGTTTAGGGTTTTAGGGTTTAGGGTTTAGGGCTCAGGGTTTCAAATGCTTGGGTCGAAATCTTTAAAGCCCCAGCGGGGCTGTCCAGTCCATGTGTCTTTGCTTGGTAGCCCAGTGGTTCCCCCCTTTTGTTGTTGGTTCAAGGTTCCCTTATAATGAAGTAACCAACCCAAGAAAGGGTGCCCTTACTCAAATATGGTTACTGGGGGGTTTAGGGTTTGGGTTTAGGGTTTAGGCCCTAAACCCTAAACCCTAAACCCTAAACCCTAAACCCTAGACCCTAAACTTTAGGGGTACCAAGTTTGACAATTTTATCATTGTGGTTTCTGTCTCGCAGGGCAGAGCCCTCAACCCGAAGCCCCAGGGATGCTTTTAGGGTTTAGGGTTTAGGGTTTGGGGTTAAGGGTTTAGGGTTTAGGGTTTAGGGTTTAGGTTTTTGTTTTTGCACCTTGGGGTTTAGGGTTTGGGGTTTCGGGTTTAGGGTGCTGGACCCTCAACGAGAAAGATGGGATCTCCGAGAGCGTTTAGGGTTTTTGGGGTTTTGGGATTTTTTGGGTTTTGGGGGTTTAGTGTTGAGTGTTTTTGGGTTTTTTTGGGGTTTGGGGGTTTAGGGCTTAGGGTTTAGGGTTTAGGGCTTGGGGTTCCGTTGACCACCTTCACGGCAGGAGGAGCAGCACACGGGAGTGCCAGACGCCCAGAGCACCATGAGTCTTACTCTTAGGGGGTCGACATAATTACTAATAGTATTCCCTTATGGTCCCTTTGTCCTTCTACTAATTGTATTCCCTTAGGGTCCCTTTGTATTATTCTACTAATAGTATTCCCTTAGGGTCCCTTGGTAATTCTACTAGAATATCCCCCCCAAAACCCTGTTCTAATTATTAAGGCCCCTATATAAGTTTCCATTCACGAGCCTTTTTGCGCACGCGATGGGGCGACCTAGAGCAGCGGTGACCCCATTATAACGGTACTTTTAACCCACCTATAAGTCCCTTAAGTGCCCTAACTATGGCTTTGCTTGGGGTAGAAGTACAGGTATTAGTGGGTCAACAAGTAGCATGAACCTCCAAGTAGAAGCTGTAGAAGCGGACTCCTCCCCTAAAGCGGAAGCCTGAAAGCTCCCTCGTGATGTCCTCATGACAGGAAGCCGACTTCACTGGAGTCCACTAGCCCACGTTGTCGTCGGCGGCATCCCCCAAGCATAAAACCGCAGCAGTCGCATCCTTCGAAGGGTTTCAGGGTTTATCGGGTTTTTTCGGGTTTAGAGGTAGGGTCTAGGGTTGCCCCCTCCTAGTGGCAGTTCCGCAACTCAATAACCGGAACATTCTTCATGATGCAACATGCCGGCTTGCAGCATATGTGCCATCTCGCGGCACGTGGTTTTCTCAAACTCTTTCCCCCTCTCCCCCTCTCCCCCTCTCTCCCCTCTCCCCCTCTCCCCCTCTCCCCCTCTCCCCCTCTCCCCCTCTCCCCCTCTCCCCCTCTCCCCCTCTCCCCCTCCCCCTCTCCCCCCTCTCCCCCTCTCTCCCCCCTCTCTCCCCCTCTCTCCCCCTCTCTCCCCCTCCTCTCCCCCTCTCTCCCCTCCTCTCCCCCCCTCTCCCCCTCTCTCCCCCCCTCCTCTCCCCCCCCCCCCTCCTCTCCCCCCTCTCCCCCTCCGCTCCCCCCCCTCTCCCCCCCCTCTCTTCTCTCTCCTCTCCCTCTCTCTCCCTCTCTCTCCCCTCTCTTCTCTCCTCCTCTCCTCCCCTCTCCTCTCATCCCTCTCCTCACTCTCTCTCTCTCTCTCTCTCCCTCTCCTCCCTCTCTCTCCCTCTCTCTCCCTCTCCTCTCTCTCCCTCTCTCCTCTCTCTCCCTCTCTCTCCTCTCCTCTCACTCCTCTCTCTCCCTCCTCCTCCTCCCTCTCCTCTCACCTCTCTCTCCCTCTTCTCTCCTCTCTCTCCCTCTCTCTCCCCTCTCTCTCCTCCCTCTCTCTCCCCTCTCCTCTCTCCCCCCTCTCTCCCTCTCTCCTCCCCTCTCTCCCCTCTCTCTCCCTCTCTCTCCCTCTCCTCCCTCCTCTCCCTCTCTCCCTCTCTCCCTCTCTCCCTCTCTCCCTCTCCCTCCCTCCAAACCCTAAAACCCCGAATCCCCCGATGCTCCCTTCTGGTGCCTTCTCTCCAGGCCGCACGCTCCGCCTCCGTATCCGGGGCCTCCGCCTCAGGGAGTCGGGCTCGGGTTGTGGTTTAGGGTTTAGGGTTTGGGGTTTAGGGTTCAGGGTTTAGGGTTCAGGGTTTAGGGTTTAGGACATTGCGACCTAGACTTTACGAGTTTCAGGCTGTTGAGGCTTTGTCCGCATCCCATTTAGCATTGGGTCCCCGCAGATTCTTCAGTATGGCATCCCATAGAACCCTCTGAGACTCGCGCATCCCCTAAACCCTAAACCCTAAACCCTAAACCCTAAACCCTAAACCCTAAACCCTAAACCCTAAACCCTAAACCCTAAACCCTAAACCCTAAACCCTAAACCCTAAACCCTAAACTTAAACCCTAAACCCTAAGACCCCTGTCAAGCCTAAAGACCCCCCCAACATTGCTTGTCAGGGTGCCGATGCAGCAGGGACCGCCACCGGCAGATGTGCCCCCAAGGCCCGCATGATTCCGCATGATGTCGCGGAAGCTTGGGGGACATCTAGGCTTTGGGCTCTAGGGTAAAGCTCCCAACCCTAAACCCTAGTAAACCCTTTAGGGTTTAGGGTTTAGGGTTTAGGGTTTACCCAAACCCTAAACCTAACCCTAAACCCCAGGCATCCCTAGGCCCTAATCCCTCAGTATTGGTTCGGTCGACGGGCCACTGCAGCTGGGGGGTGACATGGAAAACGCTCTCCCGCAAACTCAAGCCCAAAACCCTAAAACCCAAACCCCAAACCCTAAACCTAAGACAGGACAGCCTTGAGGACCAAAGGAACCCCAAAAGTGGGTGGTCATACACACTATACGACTATAATCCCTATTAAGGCATATGAACCATATAAACCCTTTCAGGGTTCGTTTGGTCCCCAAGGAGGAGCCTTAAACCAAGTAAAATCAACGTGGCCCCCTTGTAACCCACATCTATTTTGTGAATTGCACGAAGGATCCAGTCTACTCAAACATGCCCTATGCAAGACCCTAAGGGTCCATGTGCCGAAATAAGGAATACCCGAGCCTTGAAGTACCTCCAACAAGGGACTTTAGGGCCCAAGTCTATAAGAATGAGGTACACGGACCTTTAGTGAGAGGCTTAGGCCCCATCGCTTCTGGCGCCTAGGGTTAGTAGTTAATAGGGTCTAACTTCCGTGCAAGCATACTTGACCCTAAACCCTAAGCCCTAAACCGTAAACCCTGACCCCTAAACCCTAAACCCTCTAAACCCTAGAGGAGCAGGGGATGCGCTCAACGTTTAAGCTTAATCGGTTTAGGGTTTAGGATTGGGATGTTTCCGCTTACACGAACGGTCCTTAATTGGGATTCTAGTACCCCCGCCCTAGTATAATCCCTATTCAGGCTGCTAGCATAAGGCTTCTGGGGTTTTCGGGTCGGGGGGTGTAATCTAGGGGTCGGTACATTTCTAATACTTTTCTACAAATATTATAATACCCCCCCCCCCCACCCCAAAAAAAAAGCCTATTCTAATCATTAAGGCCGCTCTATTTCCCTTGTATTATGGTCCCTTTATAATTATACTATACTAACCCCCCCCCCCCCCGCAAGAAAAAAAAAACATTGTAGCTATTAAGGCCCCTATAGTCGGGTTTTTTAGGGGGTTAACAGGCTTGGACCAAACCCCCGCTTGGGCGAAGGTTCTGCCAGAACCACTTCACCTCCGCGTCGGTTTCCTCAGTCAACGCAACCCTATTCCTAAACCCTAAACCCTGAGCCCTAAACCCCAAATCCCAAACCCTAAACCCTAAACCCGAGACCCTGTCCTTCAAGCCCATAAGACCAAATCTTGAGAGTTTTAACGGACCGGTGTCATCTCCTCCTCGTGGCATTAAGACCCCTGCAACCTTGGGGACCAAACGAACCCGAATCTCAGGGCTTTAGGGTTTAGGGTTTAGGGCTAGGGTTTGGGGTTAGGGTTTTAGGGTAGTTTCATGGGCCCGGAACATGGTCCCTCACCTCCTTCAAAGGCTTCTGAGGTAGGGGCCCTTAACTTGTGTAGGGTAGATAAGGGGCATATCAGGGGTACCCTTTTAAAGGGACCATATTAAGGGACCATGTAACTACCCTTAGACCTGAAAGGTTTATGGCTCATGTACCTTACTATAGGGATTATAGTAGTCTGTTGTATGATGAACCCAATAAGGACCCCAATTTATAGTAGTCTATTGTATAACGACCCCAATAATGACCCCAATTTAGGGTTCACTTGGTCCCCAAGGACCTAGCATTTGTCCATGGTTTTGCGGGAATGTTCACTAGGTTGGCGTTTGGGATATTTTCATCTGCCTTGGGTTTATAAGGGACCCTATATATGCAGATATATACATATATATATATAATACTAGTAATACTAGTAGTAAGAATAGTAATAACACACGTGTTTTCAAAGGGTGTACAGGCCAGCCCAGTTCAGCATTGGGGCGGGGGGCTTAACGTCAGTCAGGAGGGGATTGGGTTTAGCACCATATTGGGGCCCTTGAGGGGCTTAGAAGTGGGTTCTAAGTAATTGGTTGATAAGTATCCAAGTATTTGAGCTGATCGGATTCCGCCAAACCCCCAAACCTTAAACCCTAAACCCTAGCCAGGGAATTCACGAAAAGCAACCTCGAACCCTCCAGTACTTCGTATGGAAAGCTCTCTAAGGCAAGTGAGTCCCTTACTTAAGGTTTAAGGGTTCAGGGGTTCAGGGGTTTGGAGCCGTCCCTGATTGGCGGTTCCGAGCAGAAGGGTTATAGAGCATTTAGGGGAAGGTAGTTACTGCAAGTGGATGAACTACCCCAAGCCCCATGCCACCGCAACCACCCAACTCCCACTTGAAGATTAAGAATCCCTAAACTAAACAGTAAGGACAACCAACCAAAAAGACGCAGGCACGGAAGCAGACATGGCTACCGGTGTTACACCAGCCACTATGAATGCTGCGAACAAAGGGGCTGCAATCACCACATGTCCAGCATGTCGAAGTGGAGGTGGGCCGGATCAAGAAGCCAAGCAATGGGAATGACGAGCCAAAGCTGATAGAGGCACACACTGACCACGCCATCGGCAAGGTTCCAGTGGCCCGTCTGCAACGCCAGAACAGGCCACCACCGCCCTCCTCCTCCGGGGGTGCCAAGTGAGCTGCGTAGCCAGAAAGATCAAGCTGCTCGGGCTGCATGCGGGACTGAGTCCCTGAGACTCATCTTCGCCATCTCGGCAGCGGCCCTAACATCGTCTTCGCTGGTAGTGCTGGGCAACACCGCCCAGGGCATAGACTTCGTCGTCTTCTTGTACTTGCCCTGGCTTGCCACAAAGGTGATGCAGCCCAACGTGATGTCCTCGAAGGTGAGGTTGATGGGCTTCATCTTGTTGCCGCTCTCATTTACCCTCGAGACCGTGAACTTCTGAACCTTGTGCTGCGCTCTTTGGGGAGTGAGCCCAGGCGGTCTTATGGCTTTGCAGTGATGTCAGGGCCCATCTTGGGGTAGCTACATGGTCCTTTACTAATGTGGGGGCCGCCCTTGGGGAACCCTTCTAAACCCCCCCACAACCTTATTGATCCTATAAACCCCTAGGGCCCCAGAAGCCTTTAAACTTTAAAGAAGGTAAGGGACCACCCACCCTAAACCCTAAAACCCTAAACCCTAAAACCTTAAAACCCTAAAACCCTAAAACCCATATCATAAACCCATAAAAACCCTAAACCCTAAACCTATAAACCCTAAACCCGTGATCTGCTGCCCAGGCAGCGGGAGAAGATCGATCCGTGCCAGCGTCCGTGCGAACGATGCGGTGCTCAGGCTCCCACGGTCGGGTCGTATGACTCTAGACTCTAGGGTTTGGGGTTAATACAGGGTTGAAGGTTTGGGGTTTAGGGTTTAGGGTTTAGGGTTTAGGGTTTAGGGTGTAGGGTTTAGGGTTTAGGGTTCAGGGCTGAAACAGGGTTGAAGGTTCAGGGTTTAGGGTCGTAGGACTTGAGGCCTTTAGGGTTGATAGTTTAGGGTTCAGGGTTCAGTGTTCAGGGTTTGGGGTTTAGGAGGGTTTAGGGTTCAGGGTTCAGGGTTCAGGATTTAGGGTTTAGGGTTTAGGAGGGTTCAGGGTTTAGGGTTTAGGGTTTAGGAGGGTTTAGGGTTTAGGGTTGAAGGTTTAAAGGTTTAAGGGTTTGCTTGCTTTTAGGGTGTGGTGTCCACATCGTGGATGTTGCTACCTCGTCAAGCTTGTGCTTTATAACTGGAACGAGGTACCCTGTATAATCCCTTAAAGTGTGTATGTATATATATACATATATATGGCCATAGGTCCCTCATTCCCTACTAAGAACCCGGGGGATAAAGACCACCACGAACCCACTCTCCTAAACCCCAGGCCTTTCGGAAATCTGGGCGAAGTTCTGAAGGTCTCCAGAATCTAGAATTCATGGGGTCACCTGTCAAAGGAAGTAGCAGCTTGTTTTACCCAGAAGCCTACCCAAAGGCTCCTGTGTAGTTCCTTTTTGGGTTAGGTATAGGGGATCTTAGTATGCTACCCCAAAAGGGTACTACATAGGAGCCTTTGGGTAGATACACTTGAGGAAGTATTGGGTACACCCTTGCAAGGTGACAAGGTTGCTCCAGCTGGGTGCACTGCGACACTCGCAGCTAGACTCAGTTCTACCGCCCCCAAACCCAGAAATATTCAACGCCCCCCCTTGGGCATACCCCTTACACGAAATTAAGGTGTATGATAACATCCCTTTATTATTCAACTTTTCTGGGTTAAGGAGTATGGGCTTGGAGTATGTCGAACATGACTTGATAAACATGATTGCAGAACTCTCGCCTTACCAAGACGCTTGCTTCTGAGCTTCGAGTTGGCCGGGTTTAGGGTTTAGGGTTTCGGGTGTAGGGTTTAGGGTTGGTTCACAAGGACATGGGGGTGAGGGGTCGGGGTGATTGCGGCCTACTGTAGGGTTTCAGGGTTTTGGGTTTAAGTTTTGGGGTCTTTCCCCCTGCATCCTATTCGGGGCCCTTATGAGAGTAGCGTTGCGGTGGGGCAGTTCTGTCCTCCTGTGAAAGTTCAAGAGGAGTAGGGGTTTTCCTTCTGCCCTCGCGCCCTGCAGCTTGAACAGCTGAACAGCACAGGATGCCAACAGCACGACATTGTACTCCACACCTGTGACTTGCCCGCTCACCGGAAACCCTAAACCTTACAACTCAAACTAGAAACCCTAAACCCAAGACCCCAAACCCAAAACCTTAAACCCACCCTAGATTCCCAGATCCTGCCCACTCCCTTGGAACTTCCTGCACTTTCACAGAGAGAGAGAGAGAGAGAGAGAGAGAGAGAGAGAGAGAGAAAAAGAGAGAGACAGGGAGAGAGAGAGCGAGAGCGAGAGCGAGCGAGTCCTGAAAGGCAAGGCAACGCCCGCATGTCCAACATCCGACCCTGAACTCCCCATTTCCATGGTAGCAGCCGACATTTTGTAGAGTTGAGGGATGCGCAACCTGCCATGGCTGCGCTACCTCAAGAATGGCCACCTCGACTGCAAGCATAATATGGGGGGGGGTTCCGACAATAGGGCTACCCTTTTCGGGGGGTCCCTGCAAGGGGATTCTATTCTATTGTAGAAAAGGGTTACGCCTAGTTTGGGAAGGGACCATGTGGGGCTTGCGGGGGTTCAGGCGTAAGGGCTTCTGTATGGACTTGGAGGTTCATGGTACTTATTAAGCCGCTAATAGCTGATAACCCAAGTAAAACCATGTTCGGGCACTTCAGGTACAGTTATATACGTTTAGGGTTTAGGGTTTAGGGTTTAGGGTTGTACCATGAACCTGCAAGCAGAGCCGCAGTGTACACGACATCTGCCGTTCGCCGGTCTTCACCCTCAACGCCCCATGGCATCCCCCCCCCCCCCCCCCCCCAAGGCCTCAGCCCAGAACTCCAAGCCAAAAGCCTTACCCCCAACCAAACGCGTTTAGGGTTTAGGGTTTGGGGTTTAGGGTTTAGGGTTTAGGGCAGTTTAGGGTTTAGCAACCAAACCCCAGGCACATTTACCATCTCAGGCCTCCGCCTTTCTTCACTGTTCTAGCTGCCCAGACCACTCGAGGGGGTCCATCTCAGAACAACACACGCAGACGACGTCCACTCCCTAACATTTTGGAGTTCCTGTGGACTGGGCTGTGTAACTTCAAGGCTTTTCAACCTTCTAAAGCCTAAGCCCCAAACCGACGCGCCCCCAACCACGCAGCTTTAGTGGCTGGGTTGACGGTGTAGGGTAAGTGAACCTCAACGAAGCAGAAGCCTGACTAGCTTAGCAGGGAAACTTTGGTATAGACTCTTGGCTTACGAAGATCGTCTTACTATCAAGTGTGATTTTTTTGGGGGCCTGCATCCTCCCTAAGCCCGAAACCCCAAAAAAATAAGCCCTTTAAGCCCTAAACCCTAGGCCCTTGACCCTCAGCCCTAAACCCCAAACCCTGAGCCCTAAACCCTAAATCCTAAACCCTAAACCCGAAACCCTAAACCCCAAACCCTAAACCCTAAAGCCCTGGACTCCTGGGAAGCCCTGAGGTGTGTACTACTGCTTCTTTCGCCTGGCCCCAAGCATTGGCGAGCTGCACGTGCCCAGCGAAGCATGGGACCTTACGAAGGCTTCGCCGTAAGGGATTTCGGCTTGGCGCGCCCTAAACCCCAAACCCCAAACCCCAAACCCCAAACCCCAAACCCTAAACCCTAAACCCTAAACCCTAAACCCCAAACCCCAAACCTAAACCCCAAACCCTAAACCCCAAACCCCAAACCCCAAACCCCAACCCAAGCAGAGACGACAGAACCACTAAACGATTCAGCAGGTGCTTAGGGCTAGGGTTTAGGGCTTTGGGCGTAGGGTTTAGGCTTTAGGGCTTAGGGTTTGGGGCTGAGAGTTTCGGGTTTAGGGCTAGGGCTTCGGGTTTAGGGTTTGGGGTTGGCTTCAGGGTTTAGGCCTATAGGCTGCCCTGTGAGTTGAAGGTGCCAGAAGCTCGCAACTTCGAGTAGTTACACGGAACTCTTCTGCCCTTGGGATCAGAGTCTACGAACCAGAGTGGGCCCCTATATCTATATTCCTATATATAGATATATATATATATATATATATGCTACCCCCCCCCCTCAAAACCCGCGTTTTACTATGTTTTCCTATCGTACACTGTGAAAACCTCTCCCCAGAAACCCTCAGTTCCAGAATTCCAGAATTCCAGATTTTCTGAGATCCCTAATTCCAGAATTCCAGAATTCCAGATTTTTCAGAGGCCCCCAGTTCCAGAATTCCAGAATTCCAGAATCTGGAATTCTGGAACTGGGGGCCCCCGGCAAATCTGGAATTCTGGAATTCTGGAATTCTAATTTCGGAGACCCAAGAAGGTTACATTTGAAATTAGAGACGGAAAATAAGAGTCTTATTAATCTTACCCAGTAAGTTTTAGAGGATTCCTTATAATGTTCTAGGCTGATTAAATTTAATAATACTCCCGTTCACTTCAATGGGAGTTCTTATTAGCCACCAGTTCCAGATTTCCAGAATTCCAGAATCTGGAATTCTGGAACTGGGGGCCCCTGACAATTCTGGAATTCTGGAATTCTGGAATTCTGGAATTCTAATTTCGGAGACCCAAGAAGGTTACATTTGAAATTAGAGACGGAAAATAAGAGTCTTATTAATCTTACCCATTAAGTTTTAGAGGATTCCTTATAATTTTTTAGGCTGATTAAATTTAATAATACTCCCGTTCACTTCAATGGGAGTTCTTATTAGCCACCAGTTCCAGAATTCCAGAATGCCAGAATCTGGAATTCTGGAACTGGGGGCCCCTGACAAATCTGGAATTCTGGAATTCTGGAATTCTAATTTCGGAGAGCCAAGAAGGTTACATTTGAAATTAGAGACGGAAAATAAGAGTCTTATTAATCTTACCCATTAAGTTTTAGAGGATTCCTTATAACTTTCTAGGGTGACTAATTTTAATACTACTCCCGTTCACTTCAATGGGAGTTCTTATTGGCCCCCAGTTCCAGAATTCCAGAATTCCAGAATCTGGAATTCGGGAACTCGGGGCCCCTGAAAAATCTGGAATTCTGGAATTCTAAGAGCCGAGAGAAAGGTTACATTTTGAAATTAGAGACGGAAAATAAGAGTCTTATTAATCTTACCGAATAGGTTTCCTATTTAAGATTAATCCTACTGCCGTCCATTTTACTGGGGGTTCGTATTAAATTGATAAGATTCCGAATAATTTTACTAGCATTCACTGTTTTTTAAGTAGGATTCCTGCATTTGTCTAATTGGGTTCGTATTAATTTCTAAAGGATGCCTATTAAAGGGTGCCTATTGGATTTATTCGGGTTAATATTGATTACTATTCATTTTCATCAGATTCCAAGTAGTTTGAATAGGGTTCTTAGTAATGTTAATAGCGTTCTTATTCCTAGTATTTTTTAAACATATTCCTATGATGTTAATGGGCTTCTTATTCAAGTTCAAAAGATTGCGTACAATTGTTAATTGAATTCTTTTTGCTTTGATAATGTTAACAGGGTCTCTCATTCATGTTGAAAGGATTCTTAATAATTTTCATAGGGATCCTACTAGATTCAACAGTGCTCCTACTGTTTTTTGAATACTAGTCCCTATTCATTTCAATATAATTCTATTGTAATTCTTAATTATTTTAACAGCAGTCCTATGAACAAAAAGTGTTAATAGGGTTCATAGTCATTTCATCAGTGCGGCTCTTATTGTTTCAAAGGGTCCACGTTACTTTTTTATAGAATTTTATTGGCTCCTCTTAATCTTAATAGGATTCGTCTTCACGTTAAACGGATTCCTGTTACTCGTAAAAGAATTCACAGAAGTTTTTCTAGGGTTCATATTCATTTTAATCGCATTCCTATGAATTCAAAAGGGTTCCTATTCATTTCAATGGGCTTCCTATGATTCCTTTGAGTTTAGGACTCCAAGAAATTAGAATAGGAGTCCTACTAATTTGATATGCTTCTACATATTTAAACCAGATTCCTATCAATTGTACGTATTGATTTATTTAAATAGGATTCTTATTGAATTCATACGAAATGAATCCCATTAAATTTAATAGGAACCCAAGTAAAACTAACAGCAATCTAGCAATCTTATTGATACTTTTTTGCTTTTTTAACCGTTTTTTAACACTTAATAGCAATCCACGATCTCGAGCAAATTGTTCAGGTCACTTCTGTTTGAGCACTCGCTCGAGCAATGGCTGAGTGGATCTACTTATGTGAATTAAGCTTTTTGGAATCAACGAAGTTAATTAAAAGTAACGAAATCAAGGACAATAGACAAATTAGTGAAATTCAGTAAACTATTTAATGAGTTTCTAAAACCCTACCATGACCAAACTGGGGGGCCGATCTGTCGGACTTCAGGGAAGAGCATATGGAAGCGTGGGTTTTGGGGGGGGGGGGGGGGTACCATATATATATATATATATATATATATAGATATATATATATATATATTCCTTTGCGTTTGAGGTTGTAGGGTTTGGGGTTTAGGGCTAGGACCCAGAGCAGGCCCTCATTCGCGTTCTTTTGAATGTTTAGGTTCCTGTATAAGCCCCGTTCAGCCAGAAAGGGCACCCTTTTGATTCCTAGGCTACTTTTGGGTCTAGGAGTAGTACGAACCTTCGGTACACTACCTCACTACAGGAGATGGTTTTGGCTTTGAGGCCATGAACCCTATGCACTGGACCCATAAATCCCTGCAACAACCTCATATACCCCAAACCCTAAACATACACCCTACAAACCCTAAACCCAGTACTCTCTATACCCTACAGTCTACACCCTAAACCCTCAAGCCTCAACCCCTTCATCCCCATGTGCGCCCCCTACGTCCTCATACTGAGCTGCACTCAGTTGTGCGCAGGTTCCGTCGGGCACGCTGCACCGAAATCCCAGCATCCAGGGCCCGGGCCCTTCAGCTTGTTTTGGGCCCGAGGCCCTAGGCCCCAAGCCCTAAACCCTAAACCCTAAACCCTAAACCCTCAACCTAAACCCTAAACCACCCTGCTGGGGGCTTGAGGGATTTCGGCCCCGAGCCCTACACCCTAGTCACTCCTAGTCCTCCACATCTCTGCAGCTTGTTCGAGGCACTGTAAACTTTAAGCCCTGAACCCTAGACCGATTTTAGATTTCCAGGCTCCAGGGTATGCGGTTGGGGTTTAGGGTTTAGGGTTTCGGGTTTAGGGTTTAGGGTTTAGGGTTTAGGGCTCTGGGATTTGAGGGTTCAGGGTGTTGAGGGTTGAGGGTCCAAGTTGGGGTGCATGTCTCAGGGTCATACCCCGACCCCAGAAAGGATCCAAAAAGTAGAACCCCCAAATAGTACCCCATAATAAATCCGAAACCCCAGAACATAAACCCTAAACCCTATAAACCCTTAAGGGGATCTACTTTTTCCTACTGCTGAGTCATTCTTTGGAACCCTTAAATTCTTAGGAACCCTCAAAGGGGATCTACCTTCTGGATCCTCCCAACAGTCTGGGCAACTGCTCCCCTGAACCTTAAACCCTAAACCCTAAACCCTACACCCTAAACCCTAAACCCTAAACCCTCAACCTTACACACGTAAGGGGATCTACTTTTTACCACTCTTGGGTCGTGCTTCGGCACCCTGAGGCCTATGGCTTCTGCGCGGCTGCATGACCGAGGCGCGCCACGATTTAAACCCTAAACCCTAAACCCTAAACCCTAAACCCTAAACCCTAAACCCTGAACCCTGAACCCTGAACCCTAAACCCTAAACCCTAAACCCTACCAAGCCGGAGCTGTCAAAGAAGGGAGCCAGGATCGGGGGGCTTCGAAAGGATGCAAAGTAGACTTATAGGTACCCTAAGAGGGTTTGGTGCCGAGGGGGTGTGGGGTTTGGGGTCTAGTTAGGGGCTTAGGGTTTAGGGTTTCGGGTTTAGGGCTTGGGGTTCAGGTTTCAGGGTTTGGGGGGTTAGGGTCAGGGGAGTTATCCTACTTAAGAACCTGCGCAAAAAGCAGTGCCCCGATCCTCCAAGTAAGGACTACGGGCTCCAATTCTGCCCCGCATCCCGGGAATGTAGATTTCAGGGTTTAAGGGTAAGTCTCAAGCGTTTAGGGTTTTAGTGGGTTGGTCTTGGGGTTCAGGGGTCTTGGGGTTCACTGGTCTTGGACTGCTAGCGCCTGCGCTTCTTGGAGTGTTGGCATTTAGGGTGTAGGGTTTATAGGGTTTAGGACTTTGAGTCGACCCCTAAACCCTAAACCCTAAACCCTAAACCCTAAACCCTAAACCCTAAACCCCAAACCCCAAACCCCAAACCCTAAACCCTAAACCCTAAACCCTAAACCCTAAACCCTAAACCCTAAACCCTAAACCCTAAACCCCAAACCTACAGAGCCCGGCCATGTCCAGGATGCCTTGGCAAAGGTTCGGGCGCTCATCCGCAGCCTCCACGAAGGCCGCTTGGGGGTCTTCTTGCGGGAATTTAGGGTTTAGGGTTTAGGGTTTAGGGTTTAGGGTTTAGGGTTTAGGGTTTAGGGTTTAGGGTTTAGGGTTTAGGGTGTCGTGGCCACAGTAAACCCTATAAGCCCAAAACCCTAAGGCCCTATAAACCCTGATGTGCCCCGCATCCCGAAAACCCTGGACCGAAGCCTTGGAGGGAGGGTTTAGGGTTTAGGGTTCAGGGTTTAGGGTTTAGGGTTTAGGGTTTAGGGTTCAGGGTTTAGGGTTTAGGGTTTAGGGTTTAGGGTTTAGGGTTTAGGGTTCAGGGTTCAGGGTTTAGGGTTCAGGGTGTAAGGCGTAGGGTTTAGGGTTTATTGGGCATGGGGCCTCGAAGAAGTTCGTAGGGTTTGGGGTTTAGGGTTCCTCGGTTCCATTGGGAACTCTTATTGTTGAGGCCTTCTGGGGACGATGGACCCCAGATAGGCATAGGCAACATTAGCCACCACGACGCTGATACTCTATTTCTGTATACCCCTCTCAGGGTAACCTATACCCGAAATCCTAAACCCTAAACCCTAAACCGCCTATTCTAAGTTCCTTATTACCCATTAAGAGCCCCACCCAATCCCTCAGTTGGGCGGCGCTTTGGTGTTTGGCGTACTTTTTCCTTCTGGTTTATTGGGGCTTGTGGGTTTTAGGGTTTTAGGGGTTAAGGTTTAGGGTTTAGGGTTCTTTCTGTTGTCTACTGACGTCCTACAAGCTCCAAGCTGAACTCCTAGAGACCCCTAGACCCTAAACCCTAAACAACCCTCAACCCTCAACCCTCAACCCTCAACCCTAAACCCTAAACCCTAAACCCTAAACCCTAAACCCTAAACCCTAAACCCTAAACCCTAAACCCTAAACCCTAAACCCTAGCCCTAAACCCTAAACCCAGACGTCAGGGTGCAACAGCGCAGTTCCCCAACTTCAGCTTTTGCCCTCTCCTCTCTCTGCCTCTGGAGGCTCCCGACCCTGGCATGGCTACGCAGACTGGCTGCGCTCAGATGCTGTAGGGTTTAGGGTTTAGGGTTTGGGGTTTAGGGTTCAGGGTTTAGGGTTTCGGGTTTAGGGTTTAGGGCTGGGTCTTGGAAAAACTGGTGTTGTTTTGCAAGAAGTTTTTGAAGTTTCTAGGGGCCTTAAGTTTCCCCTATGACTCTGAGGTTCTATACTACATAGGAACCCCTCTAAGGCCCAAGCTGTACATATTATATAGGTCCATGGACCCTAAACCCTAAACCCTAAACCCTAAACCCTAAACCCTAAACCCTAAACCCTAAAGGTTCGACTTGAATTAAAACCTGTCGGCTCTTGCCGAGGAGATGGGACGCTGCATGATGCCGCTGCACGCTGATCCCGCCCTGGCGCCTTGACAGTGCGTGGGGTTTAAGAGGTTTAGGTTTAGGGTTCAGGGTTTAGGGTGGTTTAGGGTTTAGGGTGGTTTAGGGTTTAGGGTTCAGGATTTAGGGTTTGGAGTTTTGGGTTTAGGGTTCAGAGGTTTGGGGTTTAGGGTGTTAAGCACAGTTGTTGTTGGGCTAAGAAGTACCACGAACCTCCAAGAAGAGGTTCAGAGGTCTAGGGTGACGCTAAACCCTAAGCCCTAAACCCTGAATCCTAAGCCCTGAACCCTAAACCCGAAACCCTAAACCCGAAACCCTAAACCCTAAACCCTAAACCCTAAACCCTATTGGAGGTTCAGAGGCGTCGAGTCTAGGGTGTCATTCCCATTTTCCGCGTTGGTTAGAACCTGGCCTTCATGGTGAAGATGGGGAACTGCGGCTTTCTTGGTTCGGCTATGTCCGAGTCCTTGAACTACACAGATATAGACACATATAAATTTAAACATAAAGAAGTACAATAAACATAAAAATATGAATATATAAATATGTGTGTGTATGTATATATATATATATGTATCGATGTATATATATATATATACATCGATACACATACATGCGCAAACCCCCGGCAGCGCCACACTTGGAGGTTTATATAGGGTTTAGGGCTTAGGGTTTAGAGGGATTATGGTGTCAACTTGCACACTTCAGGTTCCTCTGAGATGCCATGAAAACGGGCTACAGCACAACGTGAGGGTTTAGGGTTTAGGGTTAGGGTTTAGGGTTTAGGGTTTAGGGTTTAGGGTTTAGGGTTTAGGGTTTAGGGTGCCCCCTAAGGTGACAGGGCATAAGCTTAGATCTAGGCAGGGTTGGACAGGCTTCGAGGTTTAAGGTTTAAAGTTTATGGCATGAGGGCCACGTGGGGGACGGGCCGGCAGGGAACCAATCTTTCACCCCTACCAGACCCTGACTGAAAACCCTTTGCAAGCCCAAAACCCTCTAAGCCCTAAACCCTCAGTAGCCTCAGGAGGACGCCACGCTGCAGACGGTCACGGCGGACCTCGACGTCTTCGGCTCCCCAGGCAGTCGAGGCGGCATAGGGCCCTTCCCCCCCCCTCTTTTCTGTAAACTAGGATTGAGGGTTTAGGCTGCCCACCGGCGACACAATGAAGCACACACCCCGACAAGAGAAAAAGAAAAACTAAACAAAAAAAAAATACAAAATACAGTAGTACTAACAAGAATACTAATACTAATGAACCCGAAGTCCAAAACCTGGAAGAGACCCCAAGCCCACACCCTAAGAAACATTAAGAAGCCACCGTTGGCTCCGAGGAGTCGACGGAGGCGCTATGTGTGCCCCACCAGTCGGGGGTCCACTCGACGAGTTTAAGGTTTAGGGATTCGGGTTTAGGGTTTAATTTAGGGTTTAGGGCTTTGGGCTTAGGGCTTATAGGGTTTAGGGCTTAGGGTTTAGGGTTTAGGGTTTGGGCACTCCGTCACTGCATGGGTGGCAGCAGCGCGTCGGAGTGCTCGCAGGGAGTGCTCGCACGACCGCAAGTTTGGCAACCGGGTGTTCAAGAACCACAGGACCCTGGCAGAGGTCAATGTGGGGTTCCACCAAACCGGCACCTGTCCGGTCTTCCTCCACGCCTTTTTGCAGGGGCTTTAGATGAAATCAGGGTTTATAGGGTTTAGGGCTTAGGGCTTATGGTTTATATATGGCTTAGGGCTGAGGGCTGATGGTTTATATAGGGTTTAGGGTTAGGGTATCGGGTTTGGGCTTAGGGACTTTTTTTTTGGGGGGGGTGGTTAGGGGCGGGGGATTCGGGGGACTACAGGTTGCAGTGTTAAGCCTGTAAGGCTGATGATTAGAGGCTCGGTGTGGGGGTATTAGGACACTTTTTTTTGCCTCTGGCATCAGCGAGTTGTCACCAAAGCCATATAGATAGAGCTCTTTCTCCCAGGAGCTCATAGCCCCCCGCGATAAGTCTACATTTCAAGCCCTAAATCCCAAGCCCTACAATGCCCTGAAGCCCAAAGCCCTAAACCCTAAACCCCAAGCCCAAAGCCCTAAACCCTAAACCCTAATCCCTACACCCTAACCCCTAAACCCTAAACCCTAAACCCCAATCCCTGCAATGAACCATAGCTACCCAGCAGTATGCGGGGGGAGGGGGGGGGGGGGGGGGGGGGGGGTCTTTCAGAGGGCCAAACTAAACCCCTGCAAAGCCGGCAAGCTCCAAACCCTGTACCCTCTCAGCCCTGAAATCCCGAAACCCGAAAGCCCTAAACCCCAAACCCCAAACCCTGAACCCTAAACCCTAAACCCCAAACCCCAAACCCCAAACCCCAAACCCCAAACCCTGAACCCTAAACCCCAAACCCCAAACCCCAAACCCCAAACCCTAAACCCCAAACTAAACCCTAAACCCTAAACCCTAAACCCTACCCCACACCCCAACTCGCAGCTAGGTGCGCTTCCTCAGCAGTGGCCGCGCCTCGCTGCGCTGCGCGCTTCGCAGGCGCCGGGCGCGGAGGAGTGCCCCGGCGGAGGTTGGGGTTTAGGGTTTAGGGTTTAGGGTTTAGGGCTTAGGGTTTGGGTTTAGGGTTTGGGGTTTAGGGCTTAGGGCTTAGGGCTTAGGGTTTTCGAGTTCGGCTTTGGAGCCCTCTTGTGTCTGGACCACATCCTGGCTGTACATCATGCGGCACGCGAGTGCGGGCACTGAGGCCCAAACACTGTGGATCCTGGGTTCCCTACTATGCCACTCTATACTACTCGCCCCTAGGTTCCCCCCCTAAATATCCTTTAACTAGGCCTAGGCTTAATTTAGCTTAAATGGCCTTGCCTATGGGGGAACCCAGGGAGGGTAGTATAGAGGTGGGGAACCCATCATGAAGCGGTTGAAGGGGTTAAGGGGTTCAAGAGGTTCAAGAGGTTTAGGGGAGGGTTTAGGGAGGCGTCCAAATGCCCAACACCCCACACCCTAAGCCGCTACAAATTCCAGAGCCCTAAGCCCTAAAGCCAGGAGTTCCTACGCCTCAGACCTTGCTCGTCCCTTACTTCAGGCAAAATCCCTACACCCCATAAGCCCTAAAAATCGCTCCACCCCTCAGCCCCAAGATCCCCCAAACCCCTAAACCCTAAACCCTAAACCCTAAACCCTAAACCCTAAACCCTAAACCCTAAACCCTAAACCCTAAACCCTAAACCCTAAACCCTAAACCCTAAACCTCAAGATCCCCATCCCCAAAACCCTCAGCCCAAAGCCCTGAACCCCAACCGCCCACCCACTCCCACCAACCAACTCGGCTTTTCAGGGGTCAGGGTTTAGGGTTAGGGTTGAGGGTTCAGGGTTCAGGGTTCAGGGTTTAGGGTTCAGGGTTTAGGGTTTAGGGTTTAGGGTTTAGGGTTAAGGGTTTAGGGTTTAGGGTTTAGGGCTTCACTCAAAGGCTCTGGCATTTGCAGAAACTCGCGCCGCACCTTGACCTGCAGTCTTTTCCCCGGCGGAGCTCCCCTGGGCTTCTTGAGGGCTTTTTGGGGGACAGTAAGGTCAGGGTTCAGGTTTAGGGTTTAGAAGGGGGGGGGGGAACTCTTTAGAAGTTTAAAACTATTAGCTTTTTTCCGGGCGGGGGGGGGGGGGAAGCTTGGTAAGGTTGAGGGATAGTTGGGGAGGCGACTTGGCGTAGAGTTGTGGGTTTAGGGTCGGGGGCCTTGAGTGGAAGTTTCAGGGTTTAGGGACCCTAAACCCTAAACCCTTTAGGGAGGGGACTATGACGGTCGAGGTATGATGTTGGCAGAGGTTCATGCAGTCCAGGGGGTGGTTTAGGGTTTGGGGTTTCGGGTAGATTGGGGGAAGTTTGGTTTCGGCTGAGGATGATTTGGGGACCCGGTCTAAAACGATCCTCTAAAGGAACATAAGGGCCATAACATCAGTATATTTACAAAACCTCTTGGGGTTACACAACCTCTTGGGGGGGGGGGGGGGGGGGGGGGGTACATCCTTAGGGGTACGAGTCTGAACCCTTGATACTCAGTTTTAGGGATTCTTTGTGGGAAGCGTTCTCGGAATTATTGGGGGGGGATCGTAGGGTTCGGGGTCGATCACCAGTTGGTGCGGGATTCCTACGGTACATCGCGACAATTTCGGGAGTTCTTGAGGGGCCTATGCGCGCCGGGGACTCTTGGTAGCCCGGTGGTACCCTAAATCCTAAACCCTAAACCCTTGTTGGGGTTCTGGGCTCCCTGATAAAGTAGCCGACCCAAAAAAAAGGTGCCCTTCTTGCAATGTGCTTACTTGGCCACAAAGGACAACAGGGCAGCTTTTTCTGGGTAGGGGTCATGGAGGGGATGATTGGCGTTTTATGGAAGGTGTATAACCCCTAAACCCTAAACCCTAAACCCTAAACCCTAAACCCTCAAGACAAAATAAATAGAAATTGTATGTGGTATCATTCTGAACTTTCAAGATATTTGTCTAAACAGCTGACATACAGAGTTTAAGTAAATTAATCCAAAGTGCCTGGGAGACCAAATGCTCAATTTACTTCAGCCTCTGGGGCCAACTTAGGCTACACGTCAAGCCCACAAGTGAGGCCCGAAAATCGACCTTCCAACGAGAGGTCCCAAATTAGACTGCGTGAGGCCCTGGGCCCCAAACCCCCCCCCACAAACCCCCCCAAAACCCCCCAAAACCAAAGCCTAAAATTGGCCCCTAAAGCCCAAAATTTTCTCCAAAGCCCAAAATTGGCCCCCAAAGCCCAAATTTTGCTCCCCAAGCCAACTTTGGTTGCGGAGCCCAAAATTGCCCCCTCCCTTCCCCCCCCCCTCCAGCCCCTCCCCTGCCCCCCCTCTCAAAAATTAAAAATGAGTTCCAAAAAACAAAACTTTCGGTCAAAACTTTTGGTCAAAACGTTTCGTTCAAAACGTTTCGTTCAAAACGTTATTGGGACCCAAACCCTATACAATTTCTATAAACCCTAGGGCTGGCAGCCTTGGGCTTTCGGGTTCTGTAAGGGAAGTTACATGGCCCTCTGAAGTACGGGCAGCATGGACCGTGGGTTTTATGGAGTATACAAGGGGGTATATAAGGGGACCCCATTTAAAGGCCCACACTAAGGGCTCCTAGGTAGGAGAAGGGCGACCCTTAAAAGGGAACCCTTCTTAAGCCTCTTCTGGATCTCTTAAAAAAGGGACCTTATTCAGAGGGTCTATGTCCCCAAGTGTTTCTCTATCCTATCCCCTCAAGGGACCATGTATCTACCCGAAGTGGTTAAAGAGCACGGAAAGCTCAGGCAACTGATTGAGGACTTTGGGGACCGACGGTGCCTGTTCGTTCAGGCTCAGGCCAGTCTGGTTGCACAAAATAGGTGGTTTAGGGTTCAGGGTTTATCCCACTGTCTACATCTAAATATGCTGAGACGGTAGCTGTGTGCCTGAGCGAAAGTTTAGGGTTTCCAGGGCTTGCAGGGATTTTTCATGAGGTTTATGAGGTTTAGGTTTCGGGTTGTCGTGCTAGTGGTAGTATCGGCTTTCTCTGGGCTGGGCCCCAAACCGTGAACTTGCGCCCTCATGCAATTCATTGTTGGCTCTCCCATGCTATGCCCGCGAAACCCTAAACCCTAAACCACCCTAGACGCCTAAACCCCTGAACCCGGAAACCCCTAAACCCCTAACCCCGAAACCCTACACCCCAAACCTTATAAACCCTAGACCTTAAACCCTAAACCCTAGAAACCCTATAAACCCTGCAAACCATGTAAACCCTATAAACCGTTTATAAACCCTATAAACCTTATAAACCCTATAAACCACAAAAAACCACAAAAAAACCCAACCCCGAAACCTAACCCCTAAACCCGAACCCCAAAACCCTAAACCCTAAAGCCTAAAGCCTAAACCCAAACCCTAAACCCTAAACCCTAAACCCCAAACCCCATAAACCCAAACAAATTGGCACTCGCGAGGCACTAGAAGCCGGCGCAGAGGCTCCCGGGAGTCGGAACAGGAGGGGTTTAGGGTTTAGGGTTTAGGCTTTAGGGTTCAGGGTCAAGGGTTTCGGGCGTTTTAGGGTTTTACAGGGTTTTTTCGTAGGCTTTACTAGAGTTTTCTGAGGGTTCTGTAGTTTCTTTTGCTTGTAACTGCCCCAAACCCTAAACTCTGAGGTTGGGACCATGGGTATCGCCCCTTATCCTGGTTTAAGGGGATTTCAAGGGATCCGAAGTATGGGCCCTTACTATGTATAGTGTACATAAAAGGTTATCGAACAGGGGACAACAATTTGGGGCTCATACATCGGATCCCCTATAAACCCGAACCCTAAACCCTAAACCCTAAATACCCTAAACCCTAAACCCTAGACCCTAACGCCCACCATTTCCGACCATGTCTCGGCGAGGTTTCTCCACACCGGGACGCGCTGCCCTCCGGTGTCCTGGATAAACTTCCCAAAGGGTCCATGTACCTGGGTAGGGTTTAGGGTTTAGGGTGAATAAGGAATACTGGAATACTTAGTTTGGGCCTTAAAAGCACCTCGTGTATAGGGACTTTAGGGCCCAAGTATATAATGATTAGGTACATGGACCCAAAGGGCTTAGCAACCGAGTTGACGACTAACGGCTGAGGGTTTAGGGATTTCGGTCGATGCTATGTCAGGGGCTTTAAAAAGTGTAGGATGATTGCAACGCCGCAGGTGGTCCTTAGAAGGCCCCAGTCTTAAAGTAAGGAATACGCCACGCCTTCGTAAAGGATCCTTAGCAAGTCTGAAGAAGATTCCTTCAAAAAAGGTGTCGTGGTCCCCTTGATTTTAGTGATAGAAAAGTGAGAAGACCCCCAACCCTCAACCTTAAACCCCAGGGTCTCCAAGGTTGTTGTTGAGTTCAAGGCTTCTGGACCTCTCGACCTATATGGCTGGCAGTTTACTCGAACCCGCGCTGTTACCATTCTACTAGTTCCTTAGGAACCACCCCAAACATTAGGAATATGTTCCCTATATTGCCCTACTTATAAGGAAGTTGTTTTGCTTTCTTCCGGTGTTCTTAAGCAAATGGTAGTACTGTTCTGTGTTCTCCTCCTTTCTGTAGGTGTGTGTTTTCGCCCCCATCCCTACCTTGTCCCCCTGGTTCTTCGTAGGGAATGAGGGAATGAGGGCCCTACAGAATCCCATCAAGGGTATATGTTTATTATAAAGGGCCCTCATTCCCTCACCCCGTACAAAGAACCAGCCACCTGTGGCTCCATTGTTCTTCAAATGGTGCCCTTGATTTCTGGGTTTAGGGTTCAGGGTTCGGGTTTAGGGTTCAGGGTTCAGGGTTTAGGGTTTAGGGTTTAGGGTTTAGGGTTAGGGTTTAGGGTTTAGGGTTTAGGGTTTAGGGTTTAGGGTTTAGGGTTTAGGGTTTAGGGTTTAGGGTTTAGGGTTTAGGGTTTAGGGTTCCTCCTACGCTGCGCCATCTTCAGTTCGAGCTTGGTTTCCCAGCAGCTGCAGGCGGTCTGGAGAAGCCGCAAAAAGGGTCGGTTTTAAACTTCATGAACCATAAACCCTAAGCCATCTCAGCCCTAAACCCTAAACCCTAAACCCTACACCCTAACCCCTAAACCCTAACCCTAAATCCTAACCCCTAAACCCTAAACCCTAAATCCTAAATCCTAAGCCCTAAACCCTAAACCCTAGAAGCCCTAGACCTGCGTCTCGTGGCCTTCTTTGATACCGAGGTGGCGACCTGATCGCCACGGTTGTCCTCGAGGGTTCCAGCGACGTCCGCGTCGGCTCGCAGCGCTTTGAGGCCGTTCCTTTTACCCCCAAGCCTGTTTAGGGTTTAGGGTTTGGGGTTTAGGGTTTAGGGTTTAGGGTCTCGGGTTTAGGGTTTAGGGTTCAGGGTTTCGGGTGTAGGGTTTCGGGTTTAGGTTTAGGGGTTTGGGGTTCTGGGTTTTGGGTTTTGGGCCACGGGCAAACTCGGGCAAACTCGGTGGGTGTTGCAGGGCACTGAAGCGGCTTAGGACCCTAAACCCCAAACCCTGAACCCTGAACCCTAAACCCTAAACCCTAAATGCGTGACAAGGCTTCGAAGGCCAAATCTCTAAACCCTAAAGCCCGTATAAGCCCCTATAAGCCCCTTTAAGCCCCTACAAGCCCTTGAACCTCCTGAGCCCTTAAACTCCTTCAAGGCCGGTTTATGGGCTTTACGCGTTTTGAGGTCTGAGGGGTTTAGGGTCCTTAGTGGCGGCTCAGGTGTGTAGGGTACGTTATGTGTATACAAATACATACATACATACATACATATAGAAATATATATATATATATATCCCCTCATATGTATATGTACTCCTGAAGGGGTGATACAGGGTACCTCCTTCCCCTCAACCCTGAACCCTAAACCCTAAATCTTAATTGCCTACTTGGAGGTTCAGGTAATTACAACCCCAAAGTAGAATGTACTTATAATGCCCCCTAAGTAGCGTATAAGTGGACTTATAGTCAAGTTATAAGCCCCCCTAAACCCTAAACCCAAATTCCCTAGACTAAGAACCAGTAGACGTTCGAGTTGCGAGGTGCAAGCGGGCGATTTCTACGCCATCGGTCACGCTGCCAGGGCCTTGATCACCCGAAAACCCTAATTAAACCTTACACCTAGACCCTAAACCCTAAACCCTAAACCCTAAACCCTAGCCCTAAACCCGAAACACTTTAGATTTAGCAGTGGCTCTTTTTTCGGATAAGGGTGGGGCGGAGGAGTTCTAAGGTCCTCAGATGCCGCAGCCATGGTTGCCGGGTTGAAAGCTTGGGGGGGGGGGGGGGGGAAGTAGCTGGAGGGTTTAGGGTTTAGGTTTTAGGGTGAAGGGTTTAGGCTTTAGGTAAACTTTAGGCCATAGGGTTTAGGGTCTCGGTGTAATTCCAGGTTTTCTGAACTCCGGTGCGCTTCAGAGTGCAAAGGTTCAGGTTTGGTAAGTCAGCCCTCAACCCGGAACCCTTACCCACCCTAAGCCCTGTCAAAGTCTTTTCTCTGCCCGGAGCCCCTACCCTAAGGGTCCATGTTCAGGGTTGAGGATTTAGGGTTGAGGGTACCCCTATAAGGGTCCGTGTGCCTAATTACTATATACTTGGGCCCTAAAGTCCCTATGTAGCAGGTACTTGAAGGTCCAAGTAGTCCTTAAAGTAGGTACATGGACCCCACCTACACTAGGTCCTTAGGTAGGTTCTTGGGATGTGTTATACTTCCCCTTATTGGGTTTACTGAGGATCATATCTTGGAGTCCATATCTTGGAGTCTAAAGGCCGACCTAGTAGAAGCCTCAGAGTCCAAAATCGTCGGGCGAGGAGTCCCCTAACATACCCTAAACCCCAAACCCCAAACCCCAAACCCTAAACCCTAAAGCCTAAGCCTAAAGCCTAAACCCTAAACCCTAAACCCTAAACCCTAAACCCTAAACCCTAAACCCTAAACCCTAAACCCTAAACCCTCACGAACTTGGCAGAACTCAGCTTCCGCCGCTGCCTGCCTTAGAGTTTGCCTTGCACCAACACAAGATCAAGGAGCCTCCCGGGTTTCTAGGTTTAGGGTTTACAGTACTTGTAAGTCCTCTAGACTTAGTAAATAGGGTCAGACTTACTAAGTCAAAGGAGCTTCCAAGTAGGGTCTCGAAGTGTTCTATTACACGCTTTTAAGGTTTTGGGTTGCCCTGCTTTCGGGCTTCTATGGTTCACGAACAGTTGGCGCGTGGCATTTCAGCTGCCATGTCGACTGGCCGGATTCCTGCAAGAGACTTCTACACGGAGTACCATGGGCACCAGGCCAGATTTTTGCTTGGAGGTTCAGGGTACTTATTCACAATATAGTAGCTGTACTTACAACCCAATTATAACCATATTCGGGCACTTAAGGGGCTGATAAGTGGTTTATAAGCACAGTTACAATTGGTTAATAAGTACCATGAACCTCCAAGTAGGGCTTAGGGTTTTAGGGTCCTGGAAGGGACTGACTCCTGGCAATAGCGGTTCTAGTTACGGCCACAAAATACCCTAAACTCTAAACCCTAAACCCCAAACCCCAAACCCCAAACCCTAAACCCTAAACCCTAAACCCTAAACCCTAAACCCTAAACCCTAAACCCTAAACCCTAAACCCTAAACCCTAAACCCTAAACCTTAACTGGGGCTCTACAAGGAACTTGCATGGGTTGTAAGTAAAAGCATGGGTTATAAGTATGAGCGAAGGCCGGAGCTCTGGCCTCCAAATTGCCCAGCGGACCAGATACCCTAGACTCACGCAAAGTCTATAAAGTTATACAGGGCATGGTTTAGGGTTTTAGGGGTTTAGGGTTTCGGGTTTAGGGTGTAGGGTGAACCCTAAGCTTAAACTCTATACCACATCTTAGGGGCCCATACTGTTAGAGCCCAAGAAGCCCTAGAGACACAAACTACCCTAAACCCTAAACCCTAAACCCTAAACCTTAAACCAGCTCAAAGACCTGAACCCCAAGCACCAAGGTCTTTACTTAAAAGGCACGAACCCCAAATTAAGCATATCAGCCCCGGACACTGAAACTTTGCGCAAGGCGGTCGATACCCCTGACCCACCTCTGGTGAGGAAGGCTGATGAGGACCCTACAGCCCCCTAAACCCTAAACCCTAAACCCTAAACCCTCATCCCTGGACCCTAAACCCCTAACGCTAAACAACCACAACCCGAATCCCTAAACCCTTAAACCCTAATCCGAAACCCCCAAGCCCTAAAACCCTAAGCCGCCAAAGCCCTAAACCCTGCAAACCTACACCCTAAAACCCCCAACCCTAAGCATTCCAACTCCTAACCCTAACCCCCATAAGCCCTAAAGCCCTAAACTCCTAAACCATCCATACCGTGAACCCTAAACCCCCTTAAGCCCTGAACCCTAGAAGCCCTACACTCCGAAAACCCTAAACCCTAAACCCTAGACCACCTGAAACCTAAACCCTAAAACCCCGAATCCCTAAACCCCAAACGCTGTATAGTCCCCATGAAGCTCTGAAATCCTAAGCCCCTAAACCCTAATCCCTAAACCCTAAACCCTAAACCCTCAAAAAATCCTAAGCCCTCGAGAGAAAAACTCCCGAAAGCCGAACCCCCCTTAAACCCACAAACCCTTCAACCCCTGGTTTAGGGTTTCGGGTTTAGGGTTTAGGGTTTAGGGCTTAAGGTTTAGGGTTTAGGGCTTAGGTTTCGGGTTTACGGCTTAGGGTAAAAATGCCTTAAGCCCTGAAAAGCAATGCCCGAAACCCGACACGCCTGACCCGTAAACCCCGGAAACCCTTGAAACCCTAACCCGAAAAATCTAAACACATCGAAACCCCTACAATAACCCCTAATCCCCCCCACGAAAACTCAAAGCCCTAAACCTTTAAACCCGTCAGCCCTGAATGCTAAACCCGCCCCTGAAACCCTAAACCCCCCACAGCCCCCCTTCTTGAAACTCCTTAAGCCTGAAGCCCCAAGACCGTCGCAAGGTGAGCCACCTGCCCTAAACCCTAAACCCTAAGCCCTAAACCCTAAACCCTAAGCCCTAAACCCTAAACCCTAAACCCTAAACCCTAAGCCCTAAACCCTAAACCCTAAACCCTAAGCCCTATAAACCCTAAACCCTAAACCCCAACAACCTTCGCAAGGTGGGCCACCTGCAGCCCTTGGTCCAAACTCTCCGGGCCAATGGGGCTCGGAGACTCTCGGCTTCGGGGTTTAGGGTTTAGGGTTTAGGGTTTAGGGTTTAGGGTTTAGGGTTTAGGGTTTAGGGTTTAGGGTTTAGGGTTTAGGGTTTAGGGTTTAGGGTTTATATACGATGTAGAGGGTTTAGGGTGTAGAGGGTTTAGGCGGTTTAGACGGTTTAGAGTTTAGGGTATATATGGATTGGTTTATGAAGGTTGAGGGCTTTGGGCAAATTAGGGGTTTAGTTTTTTTTTTTTTTTTGTGTGTGTGGTGTGTGTGTGTGCATGTGTAGTGTGTGTGTGTGTTGTGTGTGTCATGTGTGTGTGTTGTGTGTTGTGCGTGTGTGTGTGTGTGTGTGTGCATCAGTGTGTGTGTGTGTGTGCATCAGTGTGTGTGTGTGTGTGTGTGTGCATCAGTGTGTGTGTGTGTGTGTGTGTGCATCAGTGTGTGTGTGTGTGCATCAGTGTGTGTGTGTGTGTGTTTTTTGAGGTTTTTGCGCTTTAGGCTCTTTAGGACTTTAGGGCTGAGGGGCTTGGGGTTTAGGGGTTTAGGATTTTAGGGTTGGGTTTAGGGTCTTTTTGGGTTTCAGCATGTTCGGGTTTCGGGTTTTAGCAGGCTTTGTCGGTCACGGTGCTTTTTGACAGATGCCCAGGGCGTGTTGTCTCAGGGTTACTCCGAAAGTCGACACACTGCGCTGCATGCATGCGCTAGGACCCGGAGTAGATCCGTATTCCCTTTTTTAAGGGTCAGGCTCCTTCACAAGCCCCTTCAAACATGAAGGGCATCACTCTTGAGTCTGTAGTACGTGTACACCTTTCCGTTTTCACCATTTGCGCTCCCTGTGGACGCCAAAGCTCCCTTTCGGCAGTTTAGGGTTTAGGGTTTAGGGTTTAGGGTTTAGGGTTTAGGGTTTAGGGTTTAGGGTTGCCCCGAAGCTCCTGGAGCCCCCCCAGCTCTAAGCGCCGGACGCTGTGCAAGTCTGGCACCTCAAACTTTGGGTTAAGGGTTAAGGGTTTGGGGTTTAGGGTTTATAGGGTTTAGGGTTTAGGGTGTAGGGTTTATGAGTTCTGTCTCTCCGACTGGAGGCTTCATCTACTTGGCTGGCGATTCTACATTGGACAACAAGCACTGGTCGCACGGCTGAGATTCGAGGTCTGCAAGCTTGCATGCCAACGTCATACGCGAAGCGCACGCAGAGGTTCCCACCCATCGAAGTTCCCCTCAGAGATGTTGTAGGGTTTAGGGCCAGTTTAGGGTTTAGCGTTTAGGGTTTCGGGTTTGGGGTTTAGGGTTTAATTAGGGTTTAGGGACCCGAAAGTGTTTGCTGAGGCTCTTTTCCCACCGTGGTGGATTTCAACAGGAGAGGTCCGTGACGGCGGCCATCAACGGGTATGAGAAGGCAGCCGGGCCGCCCGTCTAAGACCCTACTCCGCTCTGAGGGTGGGTGTAGGGTTGAGGACTCGTGCTCGGTGGCTGTGAGGGTGTGGCGCCCTAGATTTAAGAGCCTCCGGCTCAAGCCCCCGACCCTGCAGGAGAACAAGTTTAAGGTTTGGGGTTTGGTGGGTTGGGTTTGCGGTTCGGGTCTGGGTGGGGGGGTGGGGGGGTGGGGGAGGGGTGGGGGGGGGGGGGGGGGGTGGGGGGGGGTGGGGGGTGGGTGGGGGTGGGGGGGGGGGGGGGGGGGGGGGTGGGGGGTGGGGGGGGGGGGTGGGGGGGGGGGGTGGGGGGGGGGTGGTGGGGGGGGGGCGGGGGGGGGGGGGGGGGGTGGGGGGGGGGGGGGGGTGGGCCCAGAACCCTACTCCAGATTTTAGCGATCTTGTTTTTGGGAGGCTCTGGAGCCGCCACTCATGATGAAGGATGTGAGCACCTTGATGGAATTGGGGTTTAGGGTTCAGGGTTCAGGGTTTAGGGTTTAGGGTTTAGAGCTTAGAGCTTAGGGCTTGGGGCTTAGGGCTTAGGGCTTAGGGTTTAGGTCAGGGTTTAGGGTTTAGGGTTTTTAATGGGGCTACTGCATGCATTAGAACTTATAGGGCTTAGGTGAAGCGGTTTGCCTGGCGTGTTCCCCCCAGAAAGCGTGAGACTTCGTGGTCTGATGGTTCAGGGTTGCAGGGCCGCGGGCTCGTGCTTCGTCGTTGTCTTGCAAGTGCGATGGAGCCCAATCGGAGAGTTTCAATCCTGAACCCTAAACCCTAGCCCTAAACCCTAAACCCCAAACCCTGCCCCGCTCTGTGTCCTATATATTTCAGCTCATAGGCTGCTCGAGGGCCCCGTAAGCCTAAACACGAACCCCTAAACCTAAACCCTAAACCTAAGACTGCATGGGCCCTCCTGCAACGACGGTTGCTTGGGGGGCCGAGAGCTCTACCGCTATAATATTAGGGTTTAGTGTTTTGTGTGTCGGGGCCCTGTCACCCTGTGTATCATTGCACTAGTTTTAGCGTTTTTTGCAGAAGAACTTGGCAGCCAAACTGCACACAAATTCCTGTTGAAGAATAAATGTACACTACCCAAAGACTCATTCTAGTTTCGAGCAGGCCTCAGCCGGAAATCTCAAGCCGGTCTGGGGTTTAGGGTTTAGGGTTTAGGGTTTAGGGTTTAGGGTTTAGGGTTTAGGGTTTAGGGTTTAGGGTTTAGGGTTTAGGGTTTAGGGTTTAGGGTTTAGCCCCGTTGTCCAGGCTACTGGATCAACCTCGAGTGCTCGCGGGCGTCCCCAGGCTGCTGACAGCTCATCCCCAAACTTGTGAACCCTAAGTGTTTAGGGTTTAGGGTTTAGGGTTTAGGGTTTAGGGTTTTACTAAGCGCCCCAGACACCCTAACTCGGGATGAACAGTCCTTAATAGTGATTAAAATAGGGGGGGGGGGGGTGCTAGAATCCCTTTTAAGGACTGTTCGTATAACTTATCCCTCATTAAAGGGGGAACATCCCAAACCCTAACCCCTGAAGCCTAAAAAGGCTCCAGGCCGGGCAGTTCTTCGGCTTCAGACCTCCAGCCCCTACAGTCTGCAGTCTCTGGCTTAAGACTACAGGGTTTAGGGTTTAGGGTTTAGGGTTTTAGGGTTTAGGGTTCAGGCTTAACATGAAGCATGTGCAGTTCTCTACATAAAAACACAGGGCCCTGGACCCAGGGTTTCTGAACTGACGGGGGGGTTAGAATTGAGTTCCGGGCTTGGGGTTTCTGAATCGAGGGGGGTTTCTAAAAATGAGGTCAGCATTGGGCCCTAAGCCCTAAACCCTAAGCCTCGAAGCCCTAAACCCCAAACCCGAAGCCCTAAACCCTAAACCTCGAAGCCCTAAACCCTAAGCCCCTGCAACTTCCACCCCGTGCCACCGGGGTTCCGAGTATGATTTGAGGAAGGTTCCTTAGTTTTAAGGTTTTATAGGAGGGTTTAGGGTTTAGGGTTTAGGGTTTAGGGTTCAGTAGGGAGGGGGGGGGGGTATTTTTGCCTCCCTCAGATCGGAAAGATCTCCCTGAAACCAGCTGGAGGTCAGACCCCGAACTGTCAATCCTGCACCTGCCCCCAGGAGTTTAGGGTTTAGAGTTTAGGGCTTAGGGTTTAGGGTTAGGGTTTAGGGTTTAGGGTTTAGGGTTCAGGGTTCAGGAGTTAGGGTCAGACGGAAGAAGTTTTGGGCTTTACGGGCTGAACGTTTTAGGAGTTTCGGGGAGCTTCAGGAGTTTTAGTGGGGTGTAGGGGCTTAGGAGTTAAGGGGTGTAGGGGCTTGTTGCCCAACAACATCAAAGGAGTTTAGGTTTCAGGGGGCGTTTGAAGCTTTCGACCTCTAACCGTAAACCCTCCCTAAACCCTATGCCCTAAGCCGTAAACCCTAAACCTATAAACCCTAAACCCTAACCCTAAACCCTAAACACTCAACCCTAAATCCCAGGCAGACCTCCATGCCCTGCATCAACTGCGCTGTGGAGGAGATACTCCTCCCCCCCCCCCCCCCCCCCCCCCCCCCCCCCCCCCCCCTCCCCCCCCTCCCTCCCCCCGCCGCTGGAGGTTTGTGGTACTTAATAAGCAGTTCTAGGGTTTAGGGTTTAGTGTTTGGGGTTTAGGGTTTAGGGTAACTGTACTTATATCCCACTTAATTATAAGCCCCTTAACTACCCTAATGTGGTTATCATTGGGTTAGAAGTGCAATTACTGTTTGGTTAGTAAGTACCATGAACATCCAAGCACCCACCCCACACGCTTTGAAGCAGATGGGTGCTTTGGGGAGGTTTAAGGTAGGGTTTAGGGCTGAGGGCTTATAGGGCTGAGGGCTGAGGGCTTAGTTCTCAGGGCTTAAGGGCTTAGGGCTCCGGTGGTCTAAATGAAGTGTTCACGCCAGGGCTTGTTTGGGGTTTTTGCTGTTTGTATATGGGTAGTTCTCGACATTGGGGTCCATTTTGGGGATATTGAAAGGGTGCCGCCTGGTACCCTGGAAGAGCCCCTAATTTAGGAAACTACTCAGCTTCTTTTGGCTGCGGTGCAGTGAGTACTCTAAACCCAAAACACCCTAAACCCTCAACCCTAAACCCTAGGGTTTATAAACCCTAAGCCTAAGCCCTAGACCCTCAACCCTAGTTCAGGCCCTCCCTTTGCCCTGGAACCGTAAGAATCTCAATAACTCTTAACCCTATGGGACTTGTCAGGGTTTAGGGTTTAGGGTTTAGGGTTTAGGGTTTAGGGTTTAGGGTTTAGGGTTCTCCATCAGAAGGAGGCCATCAGCCCCTGAAAAACCCCAAGCCGAATCTAGGTCAATCAAGCTCACGACCCCAAGGAGCCCCCCAATTGCACTGTACAAATGGCAGTCTATAGTTTGGGGCTTAGGGCTTAGGGCTTATGGCTTAGGGTTTAGGGTTTAGGGTTTAGGGTTTAGGGTTTAGGGCTTAGGGCTTAGGGTTTAGGGTTTCGGGCTTAGGGTTTCGTGTTCAGGGTCTATGCCCTGTAGGGTTTGTCTGGGTAGCTGCGTCAGCCACCCTCGCAAGCCCCCAAGCCACGACCCGAAGTGAAGGAGTCCTGCATCGTCCAGCGAGAGGCAGGGCACCGGAAAGCACCCTGAACCCCAAACCCTGAACCATAAACCTTAAAACCCTAAACCTTAAAGCCCAAAACCCTAAACCCTAAACCCTAAACCCTAAACCCTAAACCCTAAGCCGCAGGGTTAGGTATAGGAGTTCAACAGCTCGGGGCCTATAATCATTGTGAGTTTAGGCCAGGGCGGGTTCAACCATAGAACGCGCTTACGGTCCTGTTAGGGCGTGAGCGTGTGGGCTTCGGCCTAGGCCTTTGTGGGTTTGGTTCAGGGATTGGGGTTTTAAGGGTTTAGGGTTTAGGGTTTAGAAGCCACAAAACAGCCACTGTACGCCTCAAGCCCTATAAGCTGGCTGGATGCCTCGAAGGCTCAGGGATTTCTTGGGGACGCAGCCCTCTTCCCAAAGCCCAAAACTAGAGCGTACATGCTCCATGGGGTTGCATGACCCCAAACCCTAAACCCTAAACCCTAAACCCTAAACCCTAAAGCCTAAACCCTAAACCGAGCGGAGATTAGAGTAGCATAGGCTTATCACATCCCAACATCAGGACTCATTCAAGGGCCCGTTCAGGGTTTCAGGGGCTTGGGGGGTTTAGGGATTTGGGATTTTTTGGGGTTAAACCCTAACCCCTAACCCCTAAACCCTAAACCCTAAACCCTAAACCCTAAACCCTAAACCCTAAACCCTAAACCCTAAACCCTAAACCCTAAACCCTAAACCCTAAACCCTAAACCCTTACCCAGTGCCAGCATGGGCACAAGCACTACGGAGCTGGAGGCTCGAGCGTTCTTCCTTCGAGGCCCTTAGGAAGTTGGGGTCCATGCTCGAAGGCTGTTTAGGGTTTAGGGTTTAGGGTTTAGGGTGAGGATCAGGGGGGCCGAAGAGGACGGAGAGGCCTGGCTGGATGCCTATTGGCAGATCTCCCAAAGTGTCGCGTGGATGGAGAGACTCGCGACTGAGTCCGCGGCTGGGCTCTTTTCTCGGGTTGCGGGTTCACCCTAAACCCTAAACCCTAAACCCTAAACCCTAAACCCTAAACCCTAAACCCTAAACCCTAAACCCTAAACGGTTGGGGCTCCAGGGCTCAGGGGGCTTGCCTTGTTTGGGCTTTAAGGGCTTTAAGGGCTTTTGTCAGGGAGGATGGCAGGGGTGCGCTTCAGGGTGTCCGGGTTTAGGGTTTAGGGTTTAGGGTTTAGGGTTTAGGGCTAGGAGAAAATGAGGTTTTTGGGCCCTGGCTCGTTCGCTTTCGCGCTTGCTCCAGGGTAAGGCAGGGGGTTTATATAGGGTTTAGGGTTTAGGGTTTAGGGTTGAGGAGTCTGGAGTTTACTTGCTGGTGGTAGAGACAATATAGGGAACCTAGCTTGGGTTTAAGCTTTCGGGCGTGTAGGGATTTAGGGTTTAGGGTTGTAGGGTTTAGGGACTTAGGGTTTGGGATATAGGGTTTTGGGATTTAGGGGTTTAGGGGGTTAGTGGGTTAGTGGGTTAGTGGGTTAGGGGTTTCTGGCAACGTTGTTTTCGTGGTAGGTTCTTGTTGGGGTCTTACGGCTTGCGGCTCTTTTCCTGCAGTCACAGGGCTTCCAGCCCCGAGTCTTATGTACGTAGACGACTTTTGCCCTAAATCTTACCCTAAGCCCTCAACCCGAAACCCTGAACCCTAAGCCCTAAACCCTGAACCCTAAACCCTGAACCCTAAACCCGAAACCCAAAATCTAGTTCAACCCCAAACCCTGCAACAGGGGGCACTCACTCCTGAGAAGGTTGGCGGGCTACTCCCCCAGGACAAGTTCATCAGAGACAACATCACTGAGGATTGTCTCTCTGTGTGTGTGTGTGTGTGTGCGTGTGTGCGTGTTTTTGTTTTTGTTGTTGGGGGGGGGGGGGGGTGCGTTTTGTTTTTTTGTTTTTTTTGAATGGGGAGGGGGGGGTTGCGGCGGTAATTTCGGCTTCAGGTCTCTGTTTTGGGGTTGGAGGTCTTAGGGCTTGAAGCTTAATTAAGAGTTCAGGGTTTTGGGGTTTTGTGCTTCTCAGGGTTTGGGGTTTCAGGATTGTAAAAACCCTAGACTCTAAACAAGCCCTAAACCATCAAAAAGGGCGCGAGCTTTAAGACTCAGGGTTGTAGGCTCAATCGGAAGTTTCAGGGCACAAATAAGGTTTCGTGGTTCAGATGAAGGCTATAGGGTATTGGGCTTTGGGTTCAAGATTTAGGGTTCAAGGTTTAGGTGTGTTTAGGGTGTTGAGGGTGCTAAGGGTGTTCAGGGTTTGGGGTTTAGGGTTTGGTCCAACCTGAAAGGACGATGTGCTTGTGGTAGACATGGGCGGGAACGATGTGGCCTTGCGCCCGACATGCTGGCTGATAGCAGCTTGCATCGCACACGGGAGGATGTAGGGTTTAGGATTTGGGGTTTCCGGGCTTAGGGTTTTGGATTTAGGCTTTAATTCGGGTTCAGAAGCACTATAGCCCTAAACCTAAACCATTGTTTAAGCCAAGCCTTCCCGACACCGCAAGTATCAAGGGAGGTCCTTTTTGCGTTTAGGGTATAGGGCTTCCTTTTTTGAGCCGAAGGTTATCCTTACAACCCCTCCCAGAGCCCGGGTCCACCGAGCAGCATCATCATTCTCATGATCAACCATCGGACAAAATGACCTTGGCAACGTTCTCGGGAAGCAAGGGTAAGCTTCATGTTCTCTCTCTCTCTCTCTCTGTGTCTGTCTCTCGCTCTCTCTCTCTCCGGGTCTCTCTAACCACGAGCCTCAGACCCCCGCCCAACCCCAAACCCCCCCTCCGTACCCCCCCCCCCACCCCCCGCCCCAAATTGACCCAAGCAACCCCAAACCCGAAACGGCCCTAAACCCGAAACCCTACACCCGAAACCCTACACCACAAGCCCCCAAACCCGAAACCCTAAACCCCAAACCCTAAACCCTAAACCCTAAACCCGAAACCCTAAACTCTAAAACCGAAGCCCAGTTCCACATGGCCTGGCTGCTCTACCTGACGCCCACCTGCCTGATCCGCTGCGGGCCTTGGCTGGCTCCAGGAGCTGCCACGGGGGGGGGAGGGGGGGGGTTTAGGGTTTAGGGTTTAGGGTTTAGGGTTTAGGGTTTAGGGTTTAGGGTTTAGGGTTTTTAGGGGTTTAGGGTTTTAGGGTTTTAGGGTTTTAGGGTTTTAGGGTTTGGGGCTTAGAGTTTGGGGTTTGGGGTTTAGGGTTTTGGGGTTCAGGCTTGGGCTGCTCCCCCCTTGGATTAAGAGCTTTTGATAGGGATTGTAGCCCCTATTAAGGACTGTTAGTAAAAAGGGAGAACCTCCCAAGTTCAGCGTTTGGGGATTTGGGATTTGGGGTTTAGGGTTGTAGTGTTCACGGTTTTAGGGCTCAGGGCTTCAAGGAATCGAGGGCATAGGGTTTTCAGGTTTGGGGTGTAGGGCTGGGGATCATTCTGGAGCTACTGCCCTAAACCCCAAACCCTACACCCTGAACCCTGAACGCTAAACCTATCAGCTTTTTTGGGCTCTCGCCTGGGAACCTTCCGCGGTGCCAGGACCTCTCTGTAGGAGGGCCCTTGAAGTCTTAGGGTGTAGGGTTGAGGACTAAAGGGTTTGGGGTTTATGATTAGGGTTTAAGGTTTAGGGATTCGGGCTGAGGGTTGAGGGTTTAGGGTTAGGGCCCTTAAAGCCTTAGGTTTGGGGTTGAGGGTTTAGGGATTCGAGTCTAGGGCTTCATACAGGGTAAGCCTAATTAAGGCTATTTAATGGGGGGAACCTAGAGAAAGGGGGTAGTATGGAGGGAGTAGTAGGGGAAGGCTTCAGGGCTTAGGGCCGCAAGCGGTTTACCTCGAAACCCCAAAAGCGATCCCGGGACCCTCGACTTCGAGGCCCAGGTAGAGTACTGTACCCTTCTTTCCTTGGTCTGGGCAAGTTAGGGTTTAGGGTTTAGGGTTTAGGGTTTAGGGTTTAGGGTTTAGGGTTTAGGGTTTAGGGTTTAGGGTTTAGGGTTTAGGGTTTAGGGTTTAGGCTTTAGGGTTAAACCCGAACCTGCGCGCCGGCTAGGCCTCTGGTACTTCATCCACATGTTCCGCGTCCGGCTGAGGAGGCCGGCGATTGCCAGCAGCTTCGATTCGGGAGGGGGGTTTATGGGCCCGTGGGTTGCATAGGGTATATAAGGGGTATGTAAGGGGTATATAAGGGGTATTAAGGGGTCCTAAACCCTAAACCCTAAACCCTAAACCCTAAACCCTAAACCCTAAACCCTAAACCCTATAAGCCCTAAACCCTAAATAAACCCTGAGGTTGGGGGGAGGTGGGAGGTGGCATGTAGGATTGAGGGTGTCGGAACACTGGCACCTGAGCCCTCATCCTGGGATCCTCAGACCTCACCCCCACCGCCACGAGAGGTGACAGCAGGGCCCGTCCCGCTAAACTATCAACAGCATGTGCTTATGTCACAGGGCTTAGGGTTTAGGGTTTAGGGTTTAGGGTTTAGGGTTTAGGGTTAGGGTTTTGGGTTTTGGGTTTAGGGTTTAGGGCTCGCTTTTGTGCGTTTTTTTTTTGGTTGAGCTTGGTCTGATCGGGGGAGCTCTAAACTTGAAACCCTAAGCTTGGGTCACTTCCCCATACAGCACAACAGTCCTTCGAGGGATCTTGAAGAAGGGGCTCCTATGACTCCTACTTCTTGTGGTAGCTGCCACTGTAAGGGGGAACCCTAAACCTCAAACCTGTAGGGTTTAGGGTTTAGGGTTTAGGGTTTAGGGTTTAGGGTTTAGGGTTTAGGGTTTAGGGTTTAGGGTTTAGGGTTTAGGGGGTTGAGCCAGGATCATCGAGAAGCTGACTGCCAAGACGACCCCAAAGAAGTGCCTCGGCCATGAGCCCTAAACCCTAAACCCTCAACCCTAAACCCTAAACCCTAGCCCGAGGCGTTCTGCTACCGCTTCTCAGGGTAGTTACATGGTCCCTAGTATGGGCTCTTAAAAGGGCTTAGGGTTTAGTATAGGCCCTTATGCCCCTTGTATACTCTGAGCAAATTCAGGCCCACGTACATCAGAACGCTTGAAAGGAGCTCAGGGACCATACTAAGGGCCCATGAAACTACCCTCAGAATCCTTTGACAGCCGAGGCCGTACCCAGAGACCCCCTGGGAGGATCCAGAAAGTAGAGCCCCCAAACTGGGTTTAGGGTTTAGGGTTTACGGTTTAGGGTTGATGGTTTAGGATTTAGGGTTTAGGGTTGAGGGTTTAGGGGAACCCCCAAGTAGTACCCTATTGTGGTACTGGGTCATTCTTGGGAACCCTCAAGGGGATCTGCTTTTTGGATCCCCCCAAAAGGTCTGGGTATAAGCCAATAGACTGAACTCTATTCCCCCCCAAATCCTACTGTAACTTCATAACGCTGAAACGACTTTAGGGTCTAGGGTTTAGGGTTCTAGGGCCCTAAACACATAAACACATAAAGCACACAAAGTCAATTGTTGGAAACTGTTTGGCATCATAGGCTCCCACCCTAGAACCTAAACCCAAACCCCGAACCCCACACGCTGAACCTAAACCCTAAACCACAAACCTCCCGAGGATCATCGTGTGCATGCTCTACTACCTGGATGAAAAGCCAGGCTGCTCCCGTGTGTTCACCGTGAGGTTCATGGTTTTGGGGTTTGGGGTTTGGGTTTAGGGTTTGGGGTTTAGGGTTTAGGGTGTAGCCTATGGTTCCGAGGAATGACCCAAGAGTATTATGGGCTACTATTGGGGGGGGGGGGGGGGGGGTTCTACCTTTTGATCCTCCCAAAATTTTGGGCCGGGTTTAGGGTTTAGGGTTTAGGGTTCCGGGTTTAGGGTTTAGGATTTAGGGTTAAGGGTCTAGGGTTTTGGTTTTAGGTTTCAGGGTTTAGGGTTTAGGGTTTAGGGTTTAGGGTGACTACCCATTGACCTTCCAAGTACGGCTTCGGTTGACCTAGAGCAACGCCTCAAAGAAAGCGGGTAAAACTTCTAAGAGTTCAGCGTCCATGGCTGGGCCACAGCCTTGTAAGCAGCGCTCCTAAGAGCGGCCTTCAAGAAGATTCTACTACTATATGCATAGGGTTTAGGGTTTAGGGTTTAGGGTTTAGGGTTTAGGGTTTAGGGTTTAGGGTTTAGGGCTTTCAACCCCCAAGCAGTCGAAGATAATGATCCCTTTATTACCTTTATAAGGAGTTTAGTTTTTTTGTGTGGGTGGGGTCCAGTAGTACCCCTTCCCACCTTACCTGGGGGTTAAGTGTGCTGTATTGCAACTGGCCAAACAAGCAGGACCCTTCATGTTCTTGGGTAGTCCCTGAGCCCTAAACCCTAAACCCTCAACCCTACACCTTAAATAAACCCTAAACCCTAAACCCTAAGAAAACCCTAAACCCTAAACTCTAAACCCTATAAGCCCTAAGCCCTAAACCCTGCACCGCGCTAAGCAGTGAAAAAGGCGGGAGCTGGGCCGACGGCACGCTGCAAGCGCTCGGCTACGCGCTGCGGCTGCACGGAACTCGCAATCGGGTTCCGACACATCCCACAACTACCCCACAACTGCAGGGTCTAGGGTCTAGGGTTTAGGGTTTAGGGTTTAGGGTTCAGGTTTTGCCGTTGAGGTTCGATACCCAGCATAAAGTCGATGAGTCAACAAAAAGCCCCTAGAAGTGATATCTGCCTGGAGGACCACATGAACCTTAAACCTTGCATCGTCCACCCTGTTTAGAGGCTTTAGGATTCAAGGATGTAGGGATTTAAGGACTAAACCATAAACTAAACCCTAAACCCTAAACCCTTTTTGCTAGTGTGTGGCTGCTTTGACCCGGAGACAGGCTGTTGCGGTTCTTGAGACGGCAGGTCTGTCCATCTTGGTGCCATAGAGGTGCCATGAAAGGGCTGCTTTGGTTGGGGTTGAGGGTTTAGGTTTCAGGGTTTAGGGTTCAGGGGTGTGTGTTCGTCGTACGTCTGCTTTTTTTGCATACGTGGGAGGTCTATAGGTATAAACCCTTCCGGGAGGACCATGTGTGGTCTTGGGAGTACGCGTGTTTGCTCTGCCTTGCGCAGAAAAACTTTGGACTCTGCGAATATTTGCAATTGAGCGAGAGGGAGAAGGAGAGGGAGAGCGAGAGGGAGAAAAACGCGAGAGAGAGAGAGAGAGAGAGACCGTGAGAGAGCGAGAGAGCGAGAGAGAACGAGAAAGAGCGAGAGAGAGAGAGAGAGAGACGGAGAGAGAGAGAGGAAGAGAGCGAGACACCCAGAGAGCGAGAGAGCGAGAGAGAGAGACAGAGGAGCCTTAAGTATAAGCGACTGCTGATCATGGTGTGTTCTAGAACCTTCTGAGCTTTTTTAAACTTTTGACGTTTTAAAGTGGGAACCCCCGATCGTCCCGCATTCACAATTGAAATGCGATAAGCGTTTGTAGTTTAGGCACACAATGTAGCCAAACTTTCAGTGTAAAGCCGAGTAGCCTCTCAGCAGCTCAGAACACCAATCCGGACAAGCTGCAGACGGTCATGCGGCAGGCGGGCCGCTGGTTTAGTGTTACGGCCTTGTGTTTTTTACAGCGGGGTTGCTGCACCGCCCCACATCGCCCAGCCATGTAACCCGAAGCAGTGGCGCCGTGGTATAGCCATACACCAAGTGTTAGTGCTTTTT
>CAJNDS010002079.1:1045000-1050000 GCA_905221605.1 Symbiodinium natans | reverse complement strand
CCCCCAAACTGGCTCCCCAGGGTTAAGGATTCAGGGGTTCATGGTCTAGGGTCTAGGGTTTAGTGTTTAAGGTTTTGGTGACCTGAGCACATCGGGTTTATGGCTGGGACGTCTGAGTGTCCGTCTGCCCAGACGGTTTAGGCTGTAGAGTTCAGGGTTCAGGGTTTAGGGTTGAGGGTTTAGAGTTTAGGGTTTAGGGCTTAGGGCTTAGGGTGGTTGGGTACATCTGAAGCTGTACTCAGGTCCTGAGTAAGATTTACGAAATACTCCGAAAGAAGGGGCCGTCGGTGTCCAGAAAAAACACGTATGCCGCCCCAAAGCACTAGGAATCTTAAGCCTTAAATCCTGAACTACCTAAACCATTCACCCTTAACCCTAAACCCCAATCCCGTTATCCTAAACCCTAAAGCCCTAAATCCTAAGCCCTTAACCCTAAAGCCCTAAACCTGGCAGGTCTTTGGCGTAGTTTTTCCCTCACGGCGTTTAGCAGGATCATAACGTAGGAATATTTTAGGGTTTAGGGTGTAGGGTTTAGGAAAGCCCAAAACTCCGAACTCTTACTCGAAGTTCCTGTGGCAGGTTTTGGCGTCGCCGCGCGACAGGCTCTCCGTCACTTTCCGTTGCTACCCCAGCAGTGCACCGCCTGCCCTGCTTTGAAAGGCCCGCAATACCTCCAAAGCCTTAAACGCTAAACCCTAAACCCCCTTACGCTGTATGGCTCCTGGGCCCACAAGCGAATTCTTCGCCTCAGGTTGCGAGCTTACGGTCTCTTAGCTTTTTGTATACATTAGGGTTTAGCAAGTGCTTGCCTTGAAGGCCCATTTGACTTAGAAAGTCGACTTCGTACCCCCTAGAAACCCTTTAACAAGCCCCGCAACCCAACTGACTAACCCTACCTGCTAGGTGAGACGGGCCCAAGTAACAGAATCCCAAACCCTAAATCCCAAACCCCCTCCACTCATTGACGCCTCCCTAAGCCCTAAACCCTAAGCCCTCAACCCTAGACCCTAAAGCTTAAACCCTAAACCCTAAACCCTCTTTCTTGAGGCTACGGTCTCAGCCCGCTCACAGCACTTCCACCCCTGGCCGGCGAGGGCCTTCGACAAGGCGCCACCTTTTGAGCATCTCGGTTTAGGGTTTAGGGTTAAGGGTTTAGGTTTTAGGGTTTAGGGGTTTAGGGTTTTAGGGGTTTTGAGTTTAGGGGCTTAGGGGTTTAGGAGTACTACACTTTCGTGTCTTTTTGTGGTTCTGGGTTCCGATTATAGCTACATATTATACCTAAAAGTACATGTTTTTTTGCAGGGTAGAGCTTTTGAGCATCTCGCCGGCTTGGCGGTTCTGGGCCGGTTTAGGGTTTAGGGTTTAGTGTTTAGGGTTTAGGGTTTAGGGTTTAGGGTTATCACAAGTGGGTTCTAACATACTGAGCACATGCTTCTGCGTGTTCCGGCCCGCCAAGTATGCTACTATTTTTAAGGAGGCCGCCCCCCCCACAGAAAAAAAAAAAAAAAAACACAAAACACAAGATTCTTCCTTATAAGGAGTATGTAGGGAGTATTCTTCTTTGTCTTTCGGGTGGTTATGAAGCAAATAGCAAGAGACTTGGAGGTTCAGGGCACTCAACACCATGTTGAAAGTGTAGTTGTAACCCACTTACAAGCCGGCGAAGTAGCCTTAAACCCTAAAACCCTGGACCCTAAACGCTAAACCCTAAATCCTAAACCCTAAACTTAACCTTAAACCCTAATCCGACTCTGGTTCTACTTGGCTTGCAAGTACAGTTATAAGAATAAGTACCATGAACTCCAAGTAGGAGATGTGCTAGTTCCTGAACCCTAAGCCGGAGCCCCTCGAATCGATTGGTCTGTTATTATAGTTTAGGGTTCTTCGGGCTTTGAGGGTTTTAGGCTTTGAGGGTTTGGAAGGTTTTGAGGGGTTACAGAGTCTAGGGTTTTAGGTTTTGGGATTCTGACAGTCCTCCAGCTCTGCGACGGCGAAAGCATACATTCCCCGGAGATGACCAAAGATTCTTCAAACCCAAATAAGGGGTCAGTTCTCAAAAATATGGTCCTTTTTTCGGTACCTTACCCTAAACCCTAAACCCTAAACCCTAAACCCTAAACCCTAAACCCTAAACCCTAAACCCTAAACCCTGAACATATTAGGCTCAGAATAGCAACTGGAACAGCAACTGGACAAGGTTGGAGTGCTGGTTTCGGGCGGTTCACGGAGAGCCCCATACCCCTGAGTTAAGGAATATACCTGAGTTTATATAGGGATCCTCAATCGAATTTAAGGTATATTCAGGTATAGTTTGTATAGAGATCCTCAATAGGATTTAAAAGTATATTTCCTTGGTTCAGGGCTGTTGGGCTCTTTGGGTTAGGTGTGGGAGTCCGGATTCATGCGGCTTAAGAGCTCAAAAAGAAGGATAACCCAAAACCCCATCCTTAAAACCCATAAAGCCCAAAAGCCCCTTCAAGATCCTAAAGCCCCTATCAACACATATAAGCCCTAATGAACCCTAAAACCCCAAAACAACTCACAACATGAACCCAAAATAGCACTAAACAAGCTCAAACAACCCTATGAAACCCGAAAAAACTCCTACAAACCCCTACAACGCCTGCAAAAACCTTAAAAAACTAAAAACACTCTAAACCCTAAAGCCCTAATCTTTTGTGGTGACGAGGTGACCGCTCAGGAGCATCTGTTCTCTGGGACTGAGATTGTCTCACAGCTCTGTAGCCCTAAACCCCTCAAACATCTAAACCCTCTAAACCCTCTAAACCCTCTAAACCCTCTAAACCCTCTAAACCCTCTAAACCCTCTAAACCCTCCAAACCCTCTAAATCCTCCAAACCCCAAAGCCCTACACCTAATTTGAGCCTTTGAATCCTCATGAGACCCTTCACAAAAGGTAGAACCCTGCAGCCTATACACCCCAAACCCTGCATCCTTCTACTGCTACTGAGCTTAGCAGCCGAGTGAGCGCACTTTAAACTTTTTGGGATAGTATATAACCCCCAATAGAACTGAAAGTGTACACTTTTTGGGGGCTTATGAACTCAGCAACCAAGTTAGGGTAAACCCTAAACCCTAAACCCTTAGGGTCTACAAGTCTAAGGCTTCTAACTAAGTGAGAAAAAATTGCGTGGTCACTTTTTCTGCGGTGCCTTACCTTCCTTACTGGATTCCGGAGGAGGGGCCCTGGGCTTGCATTTAGGGTTTAGGGTTTAGGGCTTAGGGTTTAGGGTTTAGGGTTTAGGGTTTAGGGTTTAGGGTTTAGGGTTTAGGGTTCAGGGCTTTTTGGAACCGACGCAGGGACCTGTTTTAGGGGCCCTTGCAGTAGAAGCCTTACTCTGCGGCCCTTTGGGGCACAGCAAGATGTCAGCTTCAAGAGCTCGAAGGCTCCGGGAGACCCAAACATGTGAGCTTCAAGAGCTCGAAGGGCTCGGGAAGCCCGCGCAAACGCAACGCGTGGCGGCCGTCCGTTGACGGAGTGCCTCGGCGCAGCGCGACAAAAGCAGAGAAGGAGCGAGAGGATGTGAGTTCCACTTTCCCTGTGGGTCCATGTACGCATGTGGTATACTCGAGCCTGAAAGGGGTGCCTATTTGGTAGCTTATAGGGTTTGTTCTTTGTTGGCTGGAGGGCGGGGTGGCGGGCGTGTGCTTACTTGGAAGTTCAGGGTACTTATCAACCCAGTGTTAACTGTAATAAAAGTCCAATTTTTAGCCAAATTAGGAGACTTAAGGGGCTTGTAAGTGGGTTATAAGTACATAAGTACAGTCATAAATGGTTAATAAGTGCCATGAACCTCCAAGTAGGGGTTGCAGTTACCATCCCACGATCCAACAAGCGCCGCCCACGGTTCGGGGTGTATCCGAGGCATCCATCTGCGGCCTAAACCCCTAAACCCCTAAACCCCTAAACCCCTAAACGCTAGAAGCATACCCTAAACCCTATAAACCCTCAACCCTGAACCCTTAACCCTAAGCCCTATACCCTAACTATGCAGGCCTGGAATCCGAGCCCTGTCCAAACTTCGAACTTTTGTCCGGACTTTCCCCGAGCATCACGGGTTCTATGCCTATAAGTTTTGAACTCTAAGCACTACTTAGGGTTTAGGGCTTAGGGAAATCCTCAACCCTCAACCCGTATTAAACCCTCATAGTAAGCCACAACACCCTGTCTACGTCTTCAGCGACTTGGTGTCTCTTTCGCCTCCGGGGCGCTCGAGTGATTTCGGGGAGAGAGGACCAAGTTTTGGCGTTTTGTGCTCCGGAGTTTTTGGGCGTTTTTTGCTTTTTTGGGCCTTGGGGTTCACGTTTTTGGGCGTCGTAGGGTTGAAGGTTTTTAAGGGGTTTGGGCTTAAGGCTCTGAGGTTTTTTGAGGTTTCATGTCCTCCTGTTCGCAAGCCCTCGGTCCGTTTTGCGGAAGCTTAGGGAGCCTTATTAGGGAGCAGTGGGGAACCCCCCTTGAACCCCGCCTCCCTTAAGAAAACCCTCAACCCTAAACCCGAAACCCCCCTCCCTTACGAACCCTAAAATTGCCCTCAGATCACGAGCACCTACGCGCACATGACCTTTTGCCCGCCCTGCTCCAACGAAGTGGAGAGCTGCGGCTTGTCTGGTACTGACCCTAAACCCTAAACCCTCTTTTACTATGTATATTTAAACCCTAATGACCTTCGTGGGCATGTGGTTTTTTTCTGGGCCCTAAACCCTGACCCCCTTCGTGGGCAAATGGTTTTTTTCCTGGGCCGTGCCTCCAAAAACACCCCAAATGAGGGGGACCCCAGGATCGGCCCGGGACCCAGTTCAAAATGCGATTTTTTAGTACTGAAATCGACGGTTCTGGGTGGGCTCTCGTTTTCTGGATTTTTGATCAAAACCGAGCCTTTGGACCCTAAACCCTGACCCCCTTCGTGGGCAAATGGTTTTTTTCCACCCGGGGGGGCCCTAAACCCTGACCCCCTTCGTGGGCAAATGGTTTTTTTCCA
>CAJNDS010002079.1:1010000-1040000 GCA_905221605.1 Symbiodinium natans | reverse complement strand
CTTCGGAGGACGCCGGGCGGCCGCCTGTCCCGCGCAGCAGGCGAAAACCGGTCCTTCCCCCTTATGCTAACAGTCAGGAACATTTATAGGGATTAGAGTATAGTAAAGGGGGAGCATCCACAGGGTATTGCTTATCTTCGATTGTTGGATCCACCTTGCAGGGTTTTGGGTTGAAAGTCTAAACCTGAAACCCCAAGCCCAAACCCTGACCCCGTATTTCCTTCTTGGTTCGGGTCTAGGCTTGAGGGCTGAGGGTCCAGGCATCAGATTTAGGATTCTTGTTTTTGGGGTTCCATGGGCCAACCTAGACACAGCCTTGGTGCGTCAGACACAAACTCCTAAAACCCTAAACCCGAAACCCTAAACTCCCTAAACCCTAAACCCTAAACCCGCAAGGGGGAGGGGGGGAGGGGTGCTTAGCCAGAAATTAATGGGGCTCGGGGCAATCAAGAAGCTTCGTGCCAAGACCCACCAATGGGGTTCACGGTGGGGCTTGAGGCAGGGTTCAGGGTTCATGGTTCAGGGTTTAGGGGGTTTAGGGTATAGGGTTCAGGGTTTCGGGTTTAGGGTTCAGGGTTTAGGGTTTAGGGTTCAGGGTTTAGGGTTTCCGTTTTAGGGTTTAGGGCTAGGGTGGATTGCCGCGCATGCAAACACTCCTCTGCTGGGTGGCCCCCCAAGCGTCCTGAGCCTTGTGGGCCATCACCCCTCAATCACCTGTAGGCCCAACACCCCCGTCTAAACCCCATATACCCTACAACCCTACAACCCTAAACCCCAAACCCTAAACCCCAAACCCTAAACCCTAAACCCCAAACCCCAAACCCCAAACCCCAAACCCCAAACCCCAAGCCATATAAACCCTAAGACCTTCTGACTCGCGAGGCAAGGCAGAGGAGAGGCGCCCACCTGGGGGTTGGATCGTAGAGTTTGAAAGTGTCAGGGTTTAGGGTTTAGGGTTTAGGGTTTGGGGTGTAGGGTTTAGGGCTCTTGACACCCCTTTGCGCACCCTCGTAACCTTCGCTGGGAATGGATTCGTTTCTTGCGGGGGGGGGGGGGGGTGAGTTGATGTGGTGGTGAAGTGCGTTTTTGGCTTTGGCACCGCGCATACAAACCTGAAATTACGATAAGCCGTCACTGGGGAGCGTACACCAAGAGCTTTGAAATCCAACGCTCAGGAGCGAGGACTACACTATATTGCTGGCCTCCGAACTATGAGGAAGGGAAGTACTAGAATGGTGGGCCTTGCTGATTGTGTCGGCCGATGAAGCAATGCTCTTGCTTGAAGGCTCATGGGTTGTTGTAACAGGGGCTACAAGTGGGTAGGCATAGCTATAACTGGCTATAATCTTGTATTGGGTACTTCTAGCTGTGCTTATACCTACCCATGAATCTTCAGGTGGCGGATAGCGAAGCCCCCAAGCGGCGAGAGCCCTGAACCCTTTTGGATCTGGTTCCTCTCTGCTATCCTCCTGCTCATCCTCGCCCGACCACACCCAGACGACAGCAGCAGGTAGGTCGAGGGATATTGGTACTCTTAACCCTAAACCCTAAACCCTAAACCCTAAACTGGCCCTAAACCCTAAACCCTAAACCCTAAACCACAGCATCCTCACTGGGGGCAGTCGCAAGGGCGGCGATGCTCAAAAGCCTTGAGGCCAACCACCCCAAACCCGAAAAACTCTCAACCCTGCACCCTAAACTCTAATCCCTAAACCCTAAACCTAAACCCTAAACCCTAAACCCTAAACCCTAAACCCTAAACCCTAAACCCCAAATTTAAGAGCCTCCGGCTCAAGCCGCCGACCCCGCTGGAGCATAGTTGAGAGGTCTAAACCCGCTCGCATGGTTCGAAGATCATCCAACGTTTGGGGGGGGTTAGGGGGCAAGCCAAAAAGAGGGGGAAAAAGGGGGGGGGGGGTAGGGGGGGGGGGGGGGGTAGGGGGGGGGGGTGGGGGGGGGGGGGGGGGGGGGGTGGGTGGGGGGGGGGGTGGGGGGGGTGGGGGAGTGGGGGGGGGGTGGGGGTGCGGGGGGTTGGGGGAGGAAAACACTGATTTTGCTGCGGGCGCCCCTACCCCCCTGTGCTGAACCGCCTGTTTACGCTGTGCGGGTGGCGCGGTCCTCCACGAAAAAATTGTGCACCGACCCCCCCCCCCTTGTCCCCGCAGTTTTGGGGGCAAGGAGGGAGGTTTTCACATCCTTTTCCCATCCAACACGCCGCTAGGGTCGGCGGACCCTAAACCCTAAACCCTAAACCTTAAACCCTAAACCCAAACCCCAACCCCTTCTGGGAGGCTGGCCTACCTTCGCCCCCGCCCCCTCCGCCCATGGGCGCAGCAGCCCGTCTGGGGGCCGGTACTGCCCAGATACCCTCAGGGTTTGGGGTTTAGAGTTTAGGGTTTAGGGTTTAGGGTTTAGGGTTTAGGGTTTAGGGGTCCATGCTCCTACACAGCAGGGCCGTATAGCTACTGTAGGGGAATCCCTCTAAGGCTCAAGGACATACTATATGGTCACTTGTATGATTTTTTATAGTCCTTTCGAGGTTGATATGATAAGGCGGCCCCTAATATTTAGGGCACCCAAAAACTTAGTAGTAGAGTCGGTAACCTTTAGCCTTTCTGGGGCAGTATAAGCACCTTATAATCCACAAGGGTTATAACCTCTAGTTCCCCCAGGCACTGGACAACTAGTCCTTTGGGTCCATGCACCGAAGTAAGGAATAACAGCACCTCCTATATCGGGACTGTGGGGCCCAGTATATACCAATGCGGTACATGGACCCTTAGGGCACCCAAAAAAGGACCCGACTTTTCAGAGCGGACCATATGGGTACATGGACCCTCAGGGTTTATTTGTTTTGGTGGTTCGGTGGTCTTGTTGGGTTCGGAGTCCCCCTAGAAACATGTTTTAGAGTCAGGGTTTAGGGTTTAGGGTTTAGGGTTTAGGGTTTAGGGTTTATAAGGGTTTAGGCTCCTTTGCAGTTTCGGAATTGGGGATGTAGGTTGGATGTATGTGGTTAAGGCTTTCGCGGGTCAAGGGTGGATCGTAAGCTTAGCTGGGTTGGGGTTTTAAGGGGTCAGGGTTTAGGTTTGCTTGTCGGGTAGGTTCAAGGCAGGTTTGGGGATGCCGAGTCCACATACCCTGCTCCTAAAACCCTCAGGAGTGCCCTGAACCCTAAACAAACCCTATGCCGCAAACAAATTCTGGACTCCCCCTCCCCCCAAACCCCAAGTGCAGCCCTAGAGCAGTTTCCTCAGGGGCGTGGAGGGTGTTAAGGGCTTCATACAGCCGCCTCTGAGCACCGAACCCCGAGGGTTTAGGGTTTAGGGTTTAGGGTTTAGGGTTTAGGGTTTAGGGTTTAGGGTTTAGGGTTTAGGGTAACCCTTCACCTCAACCCCTAATTGGCAGTAGGACTTCGACTTGGATTGGGCGCTTGGTGGCAGCAGCCCGAAGTGGGGCCAGGCAAATCGGCTGTGTTCTTCATAGCCCAGCGTTGCCCACCTTTGGTTCTACTTAAGTAGAAGTACCCAACCTCAAAAAGGGTGCCCTCGTTATCATATGGACACTTGGCTACGTCCCACGTGTTACTCTTGCTGGGGGGTGAGTCCCTAAGGACCCCAAGTCATCGTGACCCTTGAACCCCTGAACCCTGTTTTTTTTTTGTTTGAGAATGTGTGTGTGTGTGGGGGTGGGGGGTGGGAGAGAAGACTAGGTTCCCTTGTGAACCCTATACTTGTAACAAGCAGCAAGCTCTTCGGCCCTGTTTCCTTTATAAACTAAGCCTCACAGGCAAATAGGTCAGGCGTACTGGATGGGGGATTCAGCTGGGCTCTCGTTGAGGAACGTGGATGAATTTACGATTGTACGGGTGATGGTGTTGTCCCCGTAGCATGGTAACAGATGAAAGCTCGTACCCCTAACTACCTCCAACTAGGATATTCGGGTTCGGTGTTTCCCGCTTAGGGTTTAGGTTTAGGGTTTAGGGTTTAGGGTTTAGGGTTTAGGGTTTTGGGTTTTGGGTTTTGGGTTTTGGGTTTTGGGTTTTGGGTTTGGGGTTCTTAAAGTGCCATTTTGAAGGCGCCGCCTTCTCCCCCTCCGCCGCCCTCGAACCGAGCAATGCAGGCACGCGCAGGGTTTAGGATCTACAAGGTTTAAGTTTGGAACCCTAAACCCGAAACCCTAAACCTAAACCCTAAACCCTAAACCCTAAACCCTAAACCCTAAACCCTAAACCCTAAACCCTAAACCCCGAGTCACAAGTTGTTGGGACGAGGGTTCGGGTTTGCTTCGGACGGGATGGGGAGGCAGAGTGGCTCCAGGCTGGGGTACCTCACGGGAAGGCACAAGATTAGGGATTAGGGTTAGGGTTTAGGGTTTAGGGTTTAGGGTTGAGGGTTGAGGGTTGAGGGTTGAGGGTTGAGGGTTGAGGGTTTAGGGGAACTACGTAGTTTTGGAGGTTAGAAGCTTTGTTTCGGGGTCTGATCATTGAGGGCGCGCACTTACACCCTAAACGCTGCAGCCCTACAGCTAAAGAGTCGTTTTTCCTATCTACTTTGTGCAGGTTATGAGTATAAACCCTTTCTTTGATTTCTCCGGCTACTTGAGAAAAGATACCTACAAAAGTAGCTTTGGGTCTTTTCAGGTAAAAGCTCGAGAACTTAAGCAATGCCCTCGGATCCCGTACGGCTTCCCGGCAGACTTCGCAGCGCGCGGGCGCTCCGCGAGCAGGCCAGGCGAGGGCGAATCTGCGAAAGGGGCTTCTGTCCAGGTTGAGGGGTTTAGGGTTCAGTGTTTAAGGTTTAGGATTTCGGGTTTCTGAAGTTTTCACTATCAATATGGCTACACCCAACAGCATATTCAGAAATGCTGGAAGACTCCATGGGATCCCCAAAATGATCCCTAATCTAAACACCGAGCCCATGTTTAGGGTTTTTAGGGTTCAGGGTTTAGGGTTTAGGGTTGAGGGTTTACGGCTAAGGGTTTAGGGTTTAGGGTCTAGGGTTTCCTAAACTGAACACCCAGCCGATAGACCCGAAACCACCCTCTTGTAGAGACCTCGCTCAAGCCCAACATTGCAACGAGACTGCAGCTAACCCGCTGCGGGTGTGCAAAATCATGGGTTTTGGGTTTGTTTACACGCTTTGGGGGTCCAGGTATGTCTCTGGGGTGCAGAGCAGGGACTCTATAAGCCCTAAGCCCCGAAATCCTGGTTGAGGGAAGCCTTAACACGAAAACCCTTAACCCTGAAGCCCCAAAACCCTAAACACCTAAACACCCTAAACCCAACAAACCTGAAGACCCAACAAACCCTAAGCCCTAAACTCCCCCATAAACCCTAAACCCTAGACCGGGGCCCCCGCGCGTTGTGATCCACCAGGTGCCCAGCCGCCCCCAATGAGCAGTGGCCAGGGTGGCCAATTCCATGAACAGGTCGGCGGAGGGCTGTCTTGGTTTAGAGTGGAGGGTTTAGGGTTTAGGGTTTAGGGTTTAGGGTTTAGGGTTGAGGGTTGAGGGTTGAGGGTTTGGAGGAGAGAGCACCAAGCTTATGCCCTAGGATCAGGTGTCCCTGCCAATCTCCCTTAGCAAGCTTTTGATCACGGGTCCTGTCGGTGCGTTTAGGTCCGCGGTTGAGGGTTTAGGGTGTAGGGCTCGGGGTTTCGGGTGTGGGGTTTTGGCTTGGGCAACTCACTATGAAGAGTCCGATGAACTATAGAGTCAGAGTGGAGATGGTTTGCTAAAGGCTCTTGAATTGTAGTGCCTTTTGTTGGATTTACCCTAAATCCTAAACCCTAAACCCTGAATCCCCTGGGTTTGAGCTTCCCTCTCTCTCGCTCTCTGTCTCTCTCTTTTTTTGTCTCTCTCTCTCTCTCTCTCCCTCTTTCTCGCTCTCTCTCGCTCTCTCTCTCTCTCTCTCTCTCACTCTCTCTCTCTCTCTCTCTCTCTCTCTCTCTCGTTCTTGATTCCGTAGAACATCACTGCAGGCCTATGGAAGATCAATCAAGAGAACGCTCCTGACTCCTGATGAAGTCATTGGAGTTTTAGCTTTGTACGTGGATGATGGTTTGCGCTTGCTAGCGAGACAGAAGTCATGCGACGAGTGAGGGCCATGATTAATAATCCTAGGTAGGATAAGGGTGACCCTTAAAAGGGAACCCCTTCTGTACCCTCTTCTGGCTCTCTTAAACAGGGACCTTATTCAGAGGGTCTATATCCCCAAGGGTCCCCCTAATCCTATCCCCTAGATTAAGTGTAGGTGGGATACAAAGCTACAGGCTGTTCTGGCGAGCAAATCGCTGGGCATGGTGGCAGGACAGAAGACATCGATGGGAGACGCGATCGCGCCCATTGTGCAAGAGGCAACCTTCTTGGGAATACAGATCCGAGGACTTCCAGGTGAATGCTTGGTTTTAACTCAGAACACCTGGGTCCCGGCTGAATTAACAGCAAGAGGCTGGAATGTCTTGGTGCAACGGGGGTTTGCCAGTGCTTCGCGCAATCTGCCAATGCAGAAGAGGAGGAGGACGAGAAGCATGGGCCACAGATGAAAGATTCAAAGACTGACGAAGTTCATCAGTCGTCGCCAAGACTGTAACGCCCCAAGCCCCAAGCTCCAGACCTAAACCTCTTCTTGGTAGCCCCGTGGTACCCTATACGCTTTTTTGGGGGTTCTAGGTTCCTTTGTTTAAAGTAACCTAGTCACAGAGCTTCGCCCCAAACCCTACACCCGCCCAAAACCCTGTAAACCCTAAACCCTAAACTTTTGGAATTCGGCGCATGGCTTAGGGAAACTGACAGGGCCCCAAGTTGCAACCATCCGCGGGGCCCCCGCGCACCCTCTGCCTGAGCCCTCACAAACAGATGAGGGCTTATGCAGGGTTTTTGGGTTCAGGGCAGTATAGACTATAGCTTTCTTGGGTTTGTTTTTGTTTATATAGAAGCCACGGGTAGTGTGAAACAAGAATCATCTTGGTTGTGGACGAATATTATGGTAGAGTTCCCTTCAGCCCTTTAAGCCCTTTTTGCATCCCTCAGCACAAAGCTCGATGGGTTTAGGGTTTAGGGTTATCAGGCTTTAGGGTTGCGCTAAACCCTAAACCCCAAACCCTAAACCCCAAACCCCAAACCCTAAACCCGCTTTAGGGTTCAGGGTTTAGGTTTTAGGGTTGTTTTTTGGGGCTATTTTTCAACCCAGCTTGGGAGGCTCCCCGGATGCCTCCCACACCGCAAGGCAGCTGGGGCTGGCTTAGGGTTTAGGGTTTAGGATTTAGGGCTTAGGGCTAAGGGCTAAGGGCTTAGGGTTTAGGGTTTAGGGTTTGGGGTTTGTTTATGAGCTCCTGGCGTTTAACGCGGGCTATATATATTTGGGGGGTTTCACCGTAGGTTTAGAACATTACGCCTTGAACCCAAAACCCTAAACCCTAAACCCTAAACCCTAAACCCTAAACCCCAAACCCTAAACCCTAAACCCTAAACCCTAAACCCTAAACCCTAAACCCTAAACCCTAAACCCTAACCCCAAACCCTAAACCCTAAACCCTCAGCCGAACCAGAAAGGCACCGACCCGAGACTCTCGAAACACAACCCCGATTCCTCTTCGGGGTCTACTTCGTTGGAAGCCCTGTTTACTTGGTACCTTTACTTAGGGTTTAGGGTTTAGGGTTTAGGGTTTAGGGTTTAGGGTTTAGGGTTTAGGGTTTAGGGTGTCCTAGGTGGGATGAGGGGGATCCTTAAAAGGGAACCCCTTCTGAACCCTCTTCTGGGTCTCTTAACAAGGGACCTTATTCAGAGGGTCTCTATCCCCAAGGGTCCCCTAATCCTATCCCCGACTTAGTACACCCCCCCCCCCCCCCTAGAAAGCCCCATATAATCCCCAGAACCCACCAGGCTAAGCCTAATTACTTACTACGGCGAAAGAGCTTCCGAGCAGGGCTTCAGACTTCAGAGGTTGTGTTCATTGATTTAAAACAGCCTGAGTGGTGGCTAGAGTTCAAGATTAACTACTATTTGCGCAAGAACCCCCCCCAAAAAAATGAAAACAATAACAACATATTCTTCCTCTTAGTTTTTTTGGGGGCTCTTGAGCAAATGCTAGTTGAGACGGTTTAAGAGTTTCCGTGTTTGGGATAGTTACCCAGACCCCTGGGAGGATCCCTCAACCCTAAACCCTTGGGTAACCCAAACCCTGAAGGGATTTCAGGGCTTGTTCTTCTGCCCGGGGCATCGGCAGTAGCTCAGCATAAATGTAACATACCCCATTTGGTGGGCACTAGACCCCAACAAACCCTAATTGCCCTTCTGCTATGGCCCTAAACCCCAAACCCAAAACCCTAAACCCAGGAATTCCCAAACTCATTCTTCCTCTAAGCCCTTATACGCCCCGAAGCCCTAAACCTCCCAAACTCTCTAAGCTTTCCCTGCATGATGGCGAGTGCCAGGCGCTGTGCACGGGCGGGTGGCACTTGGTCGGCTGCGGGGTTGAAGCAGTCGCAACCCGAAACCCTCAACCCTAAACCCGAAACCCCAAACCCTCAACCCGAAACCCTAAACCCTAAACTAGCCTGCGCGTCGGCCGCCACATGCTCAGAAAGCCAAGCCCGCCGCAGGGCAGCACAGACCTGACAGGCAACATACCCTAAGCCCTGTAAACCCTAAATCCTGGACCCTAAACCCCAAACCCTAAACCCTAAACCCTAAACCCTAAACCCTAAACCCTAAACCCTAAACTGAGCATGTCTGTGCTTTGGGCTGCACATCCACTCGGGGGGAGCCAGTGGACGCAGCAAAGGTTCCGGCGCCCGAGGCCCGAGGATGCTACAAGCCTAGGGCCGAATGGCCGATGCACTTCAGAAGCAGTTTAGGGTTTAGGGTTTAGGGTTTAGGGTTTAGGGTTTAGGGTTTAGGGTTTAGGGTTTAGGGTTTAGGGTTTAGGGTTTAGGGTTTAGGGTTTAGGGTTAGCAGTCACCCCAGCACAATCTCAAAAACATCGTCAGCTTCTTGAAGAACGACGCAGGACTTGCAGCCAGTGTTCTCTTCCCAGCAGTGGCAGGTGCGGAAACATGCCCGGACAGCTGCATCAACGCGGGCGCTCACCGTACATAGCAGTCCGGTGGCAGGGGCTGCAAGGTCCGGGTAGCTGCGGCTGCTGGTCCCCGGGGTGCAGTGCACTTTCCGGTGATGTAGGGTTTTGGGGGGTTTGGGGGCGTTTTAGGGAGTTTTGGGGAGTGTTTAGGGAGTTATGGAAATTAGGGAGTCCTTTCTGCGAGTGTGGCCTAGGGGCCTAGGATTCAAGATTCAGGGGCCGTACCATTTGGTAGACCCTAAACCTCAAACCCCAAACCCCAAACCCCAAACCCCAAACCCCAAACCCTAAACCCTAAACCCTAAACCACCGAACTGGGAAGCCCTGCCCCGCAGCATCGGATTGCACTCCCACTCTTCAGGTGACCCGATGCGTAGCCAAAAGCAACGGCCGCAGGCTCACGATGTGATGCGTGTGCTCAAGAGTTTTAGGGGGCCGGGTTCAGGGTTTAGGGTGAGGGTTTAGGGTTTAGGGTTTGGGGTTTAGGGTTTTGGGTGAAGTTGGGAGCTCATAAGGGTGGCTAAAGAATAGCTTGAGCTCACCGCGGGCTTGTGCTACTCCTAGGACCGGGAGTAGGCCGTTATTCCCTTTTTTGGGGGGTTTAGGGTTTAGGGTTTGGGGTTTGGGGTTTGGGGTTTGGGGTTTGGGGTTTAGGGTGATCCCCTTAAAACCAAACAGGGCACCCCTGTTATTCCTAGGTTACTCCTGGGTCTAGACTCCTTCTATCGCGTGGATGAGCTTTTCCCCCCCCTTTATTCTGGGGGTTATAACCTGCTATTTTTGGGGTTATCACCCACGATTTTGGGTTTTTCTCTTTTTTTTGAGGTTATAACCTACTATTTTGCAGGGTTGGGGGTCACAGGAGGGCTTAGGGTTTAGGGCGTTGGGGGGCGCGCTGGCCCCCGGGGGCTCCGTCCGGGCAACAGCTCCACCCCACGCTCATTCCGCACATCACCCGAAATGCCTCAAGACCCCCTAAACCCTAAACCTTAAACACTAAACCCTAAACCCTAAACCCTAAACCCTAAACCCCCGTCTCAAGAAAAACAGACCTGGTAGATCAGAAGCACAAACTTCGAGTTCTAGAATCTGCACACAAGGTATTGGGATGCCTTAAAGAGCCCTTCATCCGTTTGTTTTCTATGGCTCCCACCTTAGGAACCCAAACCCTAAACCCCAAACCCTAAACCCCAAACCCTAAACCCTAAACCCCAAACCCACCCTTAGCCAAGTGCAGCCAATCTTGCAGCCAAGCCCTTGGGCACAGTGTAGGGGTTTAGGGTGTAGGGCTTTTAGGGTTTTTAGGGCTTTTGGGGCTTTTGGGGCTTTTAGGGCTTTTAGGGCTTTTAGGGCTCAAGGTTTAGGGGATTGCCATCAAGAAAGGCGCAAAGTCGCAAGGGCCGATTTTTCCTTGGCCCGACACCCCTGAGCCCTGAAATGTCGTGGTCCCCAAGGCCTCAGTTCCCAAAACCCAAAACCCAAAACCCTAAACCCTAAACCCTAAACCCTAAACCCTAAACCTTAAACCCTAAACCCACCAGCCCTAGTCCCGATAGTCTGAAACCCTCCACACCTCTCAACCCCAGGCCCTAAACTCCAAACCCCCTAAACCCTAAACCCTAAACCCTAAACCCTAGACCCTTAAAGTCCCAAACCCTAAACCCCTAAAGCCCGAGGACCCTGAAGCCCCCAAGCCCCAAATAAACCACACCTAGAAACCCTAAGATCCTGAACCACGAAACCCTAACCCCATCAAGCCCCAAAAACCACAACCCTAAACCCTTGTAAACCCTAAACCCCAAACCTTAAACCTGAAACCCTAAACCCCAAACCCTACGCCCTAAACCCTCATCAACCCCCCAAACAATCCTGAGAGCAGGCGCACTTCGCCCCGTCCGACGAGCGAGGAGCGGAGTTTGTTTCATGCGTGTTCGAGGGGTTGTGCAGGCTTAGGGTTTAGGGTTTAGGGTTTATGTCTTTAGTTCAGGGTTTAGGGTTCAGGGTTTCAGGGGTTCAGGGTTTCAGGTTTTCAGGGTTCAGGGATTAAGGTTTCAGGGTTTAGGGGTCTCAGTGTTTGGCGTTTAGGGCTTCGTTCCTGTGTTTGGGGGATTTGGGTAGGGGCCTGCCTACCTTCCCTTCAGAATAGGGCTGAGCCTTTTAGGGTGTCATCGGGCCTTAGAGTTCCGGGCTTCGGCTCCTAAGCCCTAAGCCCTAAACCCTAAACCCTAACCCTAAACCGCCTAGACCCTAAACCCTAAACCCTAAACCCTAAACCCTAAACCCTAAACCCTATAGACCCTAAACCCTAAACCCTCAACCCTAGGGTGTATTTGGGGGGGCAAGCTCGGCGTATCTTGTCTCAGGATGGGTTGCGTAACTAATTGTGCACATGGTTTAGGGTGGCTGCCACAATCTAGACCTGAAAAGGGCTTAGGGTTTAGGGTTTAGGGTCTATAGGGTTTAGGGTTTAGGGTTTAGGGTCTAGGGTTTAGGGTTTAGGGTTTAGGGTTTAGGGTTTGGGAAACGTAAGTCGGGAAGCAGAAAGTAGGCAAGCCCTAAACCCAGAATGTCCCGAAGCTTTCAGCCTAAACCCCAACCCCCTTGGCACCGGTTGTACTAGAAAGACATTGCGCCCTAAACCCTAAAAACCCTATAAGCCCTGAAAACGCGGAAAAACCCTGAAAACCCTAAACCCTATAATCCCTAAACCCTAAGCCCCTTAACCCTAAACTACCCTCTACACCCTAAGCCCTAAACCCTATACACCCTAAACTCCAAACCCCTAAACCCTAAACCCTATACACCCTAAACTCCTTAACCGGTGCTGCTAGCAGGGCTTCTTAAAAAACAAAAAAAACACAAAACAAAACCAGAAAAACTCACAAAAAAAATACGGTACCCACACGGTTTGTTCTTGGCGCTGCCAGGCGCAGGGACCGTCCAGAAAGTGGGAGGATGGTAGCAGCCTCAGATGCGCTAAGTTTAGGATTTAGGGTTTAGGGTTTAGGGCTTAGGGTTTAGGATTTAGGGTTTAGGGCTGAGGGCTGAGGGTTGAGGGTTTAGGGTTCGGGTTTCTATTGGTTGTATTTCATTCTCTCCTGGTTAGTATTTGTATATGTCGCATGTTCATTGCAGTGTCTCCTTTTAGCGCAATTTCAAAGGCTTTTTATTACCAGGATCTGTTGCACTACAGCCCAAGACCTTGAACTAGGGCCCCATGGTGCCAGTTCCGTTATTTCGGATCCTAAGTCCCTTTTAACAATCCCGATAAAACCCCAGCCTACAGGACATGTGCCTAGGTAAAGCCTGCCAGCCCCTGCGTGCGGGAGACCGACTTCAAATAGGCAGTAAGTTGACGCACGGGCCGTTTTAATGGTAGTATTATTGTTGTGACCTTTTCCCCCTTAGTTATGATATTATTGAAGGTCCTTGGGTTTTACTAACTTGGTCGTTGTTGGGTTGAGGTGTTTTTGGAGCTTAAGGGTTCAGGGTTGGGATGTTCCCCCTTAACTAACAGTCCTTAGTAGGGGGAACATCCCAAGCTCAGGTTTTCGGGTTTAGGGGGTTACAAACTAGTTCTTGGTGCGCCACGCCAGTTTGTACTTGGGGTGGTACAAGGCCAAAATGGGGATTATGCAGTCTTCATTCCCCCGAAACCCTAGCCGTTCAAGACCCTAAACCCTAAACCCTAACCCTAAACCCTAAACCCTCAAGAAGGGCGAAGTTCGCCAGGCGATGAGGTTCTTGAGGTAGGTGGCCTACTTAGAAGCTCTACTTAGGAACCCCTAAAAACCCTATTATAATCCCGATTGACCCACCTTACTAACCCTACTTACTAAGTCAAAAAAGTTTCCCAGTACGGATCCCTTCCTGACTAAGAAACCAGCAATTAGGCAAAGCTTTGGTAGCTGTTCAGAAACTTGCACCGAGCTACCACGCTGTGCAAATGTGGTGGATACCGCGGTTTCTTGACTATGGTAGCTAATTAAACCCAAAGCCCTCAACCCTTAACCCTCAATCCGAAACTCTACACCCTAAACCTAATGCTCTAAACCCTAAACCCTCAACCCTCAGCCTGAAGTTCCTTCGCAGAACCGGAGATGAATGCCAGGCAAGGGATGTACAGCTCGGCGACAGACCGTCTGGATCAAATGCATGGGCCCCGGAAAACTCGCAAACCTGACATCCTACTGGGAGGTTCAGGGTTCTTATTTATTAACACAGTAATAACTGTACTTAATAACCCAATTTCACCCACACTAGGGCAGTAGTAAACCAAACATCCCAAGCCCTAAAATCTTTGTCATAGTGGGATAACATTTTACGTTTTTATGGGTACTTAAACTCAATAAGGAACAGAAATTTAAGTTCTTAATGCTTTCCCAGAAGGAACTAGAAGTCTTAAACCCTCAACACCTAGCCTGAATCCGCCCCGAGAAAACAACGCACAACCCTGAGCCCCATGTCGCAGCGCATCTGAGGGAAAGCTTGGAGGGGTATGGCACCTTAGCTCCCTTATAGGGCTCGAAGTATGGGCCTTCAGGTTGTATAGGGTATATGACACAGGGTTTATATTTCTGTTACTGGTGAGTGTATATAAGGTTCCTTTCAATATTGGTGAGTGTCTATACCTGGTGTCCTTTTGGGGGTATAAGAAATATATACCCTACTTCATATGAGCGGCATATTTGCGCCCGCGTTCCGCGTAATCGGCGCCCCCCCCCCCCCCCCCATGGTATCCCCCCCAAACCCTGCCCGTTAACCGGGGAGAGAAACCCTCAACCTAAACCCCAAACCCTCAACCTAAACCCCAAACCTGAACCCTAGGCCCTTATAAAGCCTAAACCTGCCAATGAACTACAGGGGGGAGAAGGGTACACCCGAAACCTTAACTGCTGTAACGCTGAACCGTAAACCAGCACGAACCACGGGGGGGCGAGGGGAAACCATAAAGCTACCATTACCCCAAACCTGGAACCGTAAACTCATGGACCAGGGGGGTCAGAGTGAAACTCCTGAACTCTACAGCCTAACCCTAAACCCATGAACCACAGACCATGGACCATAGGGGGGGGGGAACCCAAAACCCACCATGAACCACAGAAGGAGATTACCATGGGGGGGGAGGGGGGGTTACAGTACCCTTTTGAGGGCCCATACTAAGGGACCATGGAACTACCCAATCCGCGAGCTGGTAGGCAGGAGAAGACTCAGCAAGTTGTTTTTCGCCTTGCGAAGATCCGCCTCGCGTTGAGGGCTGCGCGCGCCGGCATTGTGCACACCCTCAGCCCCCAGCAGCAGGTCCAACTCCTGCTGCAGGACATTGTGACTTTGTTTGTAAAAGGCGAGGGGCACAATAGCTCCAAAATCACAACGGGGCAGTGGAAGTTGATCTGGAACATTAGTCAGATCGACAGATTGTGCGATACCTGGGATCACAGCGACCAGGACCACTACGACGTCGCTTATGATCAAAGAGACAAAGGCGAGAGCTCGCCATTTATAGCCACAGGCGTCGGGCACGACGACGCTTCCATTGAGAAGACATGCCGTGACCTGAAGTGGCTCAAGGGTCGCACCCCTGATAGGGGCTAAATCCCCCCCCCCCCCAAAAAACCTAAACCCTGAAAACCCTAGACCCTAAACTGGAAAACCCTAAACCCCAAAAGCCCTAAATCCCTACAACAAAGTCCCTTACAAACCTTGAACCCTAACCCTAAACTTGAAAACCGTGAAGCTCTAAACCCTAAACCCTACAACTAGACCACCCTAAACCCTAAAGCCTAAAGCCTAAAAACCCTAAACCCTAAACCCTAATCCCTCCAAACCCTACACTAGAAACCGCAAAACCCTAAAACCCTAAACCTGAAACCTAAACTGAAAATCCCTAAACCCTAAACCCTAGAACCCCAAAAGCCCGAAAACCCCAAAACCCTAAACTTAAACTGAACGCCCTAAATCCCAAAAGCCCTAAATCCCTAAAACCCTCAACCCGAAAGCCCTAAATCCCTAAACCTCAAGCCTAAACCCTAACTAGAAACCCTAGACCAGGCTGGACTACCTGGGGAACTTGTCTCTTCCTGGCATGGACATGAACCGCCCCATGGATGCAAGAAGACCGAGCCGGCAAAAGGCCTAAACAGTAGGGTTTAGGGGTGTAGGGGTTTAGGGTTTAGGGTTTAGGGTTGAGGGTTTAGGGATTAGGGTCTAGGTTTAGGGTTTGGGGTTTAGGGTTTAGGGTTTGGGGTTTAGGTTTAGGGTTTAGGGTTTAGGGTTTAGGGCTTAGGGCTTAGGGTTTAGGGTTGAGGGTTTAGGGTTTAGGGTTTAGCCCTAAACCCCAATCACCTTGGGCTTCGAGTCAGAGATCGAGGTTGGGGCCCTTGCAGATGCATCCGTCATTGTGCTGACGCTTACTGTGGGCTAGTAGGGGGAATAAGTTAAGGTACTACATATCATCCCTTAAAGGGTTGGGGGAATAAGGTACTACATATCATCTCTTAAAGGATTGGGGGAATAAGGTACTACATATCATCTCTTAAAGGGTATACAGGGGATATACCGTACCTATTCCCCGATTCCCTACAAACCAACAGTAAGGACAGGGAGACAGGGGGAGCGAATATCCCCCGGCAGGATCCAGTCCCGAGCTGCTAGACCCCTCAAGCACCAGAAAGACCCTAAACCCTAAACCCTTAACCCTAAATTCTAAACCCTAAGCCCTAACCCCTAAACCCTAAACCCTAAAGAGTTTTACGTGTGGGAGGGGGTCACTTACGAACTATTGAAACTTAGGACTGAGGTTTGCCCCGCCAACATGGAGATACTTAGGATTTGGGGTTTCGGGTTTCGGGTTTCGGGTTTAGTTTAGGGTTTCTTAAACCCTAAACCCTGACTGAACCCCAGACCCCAGGTCAGGTTGGGTGATGCCTCCTAGCGACTCCATGCCCTGCATTGCCGGTGTGTGCAGGGCCGTCCGAAGAAGCGTCCATGCGAGATTTCACACTGGTGTTCAAGCTTAGGGGTCTCTTGCTCTTATCCAAAGATTGATATAGAAGAACCAGCTCAGCACTGGATTGCATGCAGAAGCTTGAACAAAACATGTGTATGTATGTGTACAGACACACACACACAGAGACATCTATACATATTTATGTATTGACATATGTATATATATATATATGTGTACACATTACGGTGTCTTGTGTTTTCAAAAAGGTAGGAGTGTTTATCTCCATATATATGTATGTAAATATCTATATATATATATATATAGGCTCGTGCATTCCGTGAAGTGCTAGTCCCCGGGCTCCAGTTTCTTGGGCTGACGTTTCCGGAGTTTAGGGTTTAGGGTTTAGGGTTTAGGGTTTAGGGTTTAGGGTGTAGGGTTTAGGGTTCCCATCCCCAGCAGCCTAGAATGGTCAACGTGCATGAACAGCGGCGATCAGCACGACTCCTCGGAGTTTCGGGAGGCCGCGGGGTTTCGTGGTAGCCTTTTCCCCCTTTTTTGGGTGGTTCCCTTGCACAGTAGCCAACCGCAACAGGCTACTCTTGTTAGAAGATGGTTACTGGGCTGTCAGGGAAAGCCCTGCAAGTTTAGGGTTTAGGTTTAGGGTTAAGGGCGTAAAGAAGGGTTGTGGGTTTATGTGATTTGGCGCATGGCTTTTGGCTAACTTACCTCCGCAACACAGGACTGATAGTGGACCCTCTGAGTAAGCTCCTACTAAGTGAGGCTCATGGCGTTGATTCAATTAGGGTTAGGGTCTAGGGTTTAGGGCTTAGGGCTTAGGGTTAATTTAGGGTTTCCCAGAAACTTTAAGGGGTTCATGCGGTTGGTATATGCGGTTTGAGCGTATTTGGGTTTAGGGCGTTCGGGCAAAAGGGTTCGGGTTTAGAGGAAACCCCCAGATAGGGTCCGATCTTTTGAACCCTAAACCCTAAACCCTAAACCCTAAACCCTAAACCCTAAACCCTAAACCCTAAACCCTAAACCCTAAACCCTAAACCCTAAACCCTAACCTAAACCCTAAACCCTAAACCCTAAACCCTAAACCCTAAACCCTAAACCCTAAACCCTAAACCCTAAACCCTAAACCCTAAACCCTAAACCCTAAACCCTAAACCCGAACCCTAAACCCTAAACCCTAGACCCTAAACGCTAATGCAAAGCAGATCCTCACACTTTGCGTCAGGTTACCCGAAGCCGCCATCCCAGGGGGCTTGCGGGCGAAAATCTCTTGCCGGAGTTAGGATTTTAGGATTTCAGGACTTGGGGGTTTTAGGGTTTAGGGTTTAGGGTTTAGGGGGTTTTGTAGGGTGTTTTCCAGTCTTAGGGTTTCGTGTTCCGGCGGGAGTTGACTGGGGCCGCAGTCAGAAGGTTCCATCCGGATCATGTGTAGAGCAATGGGGTTGCAAGGTTCTTAAGGGAGGGTTTAGGGTTTAGGGTTTAGGGTTTAGGGTTTAGGGTTTAGGGTTTAGGGTTTAGGGTTTAGGGTTTAGGCTTCAGCAGCTCCGGGTCGAGCAATCTCTAGTAGAGCCGCTGTTTGGGCTCTCGAAAAAAACCCACCCACCCAGAGAATCCCAAAACATTAAGAAATAAAAAGTTCATATTTTTCATCAGCAAGCCCTGTCCTCCAACCTCACTCTGTCATGGACCATCCTACCCACGACCCATTTCATCGGCCCGCAGAGGGAGGTGGGGGCGGGTAGGTGGGGCAGGGGGGGGAGTGGGGGAGGGGGGGGGGGGGGGGGGGGGGGGGGGGGGGGGGGGGGGGGGGGGGGGGGGGGGGGGGGGGGGATGACGCTTGGCCACGGGGGATGACCCTTAGCCACGAAGAAATGACCCTTCGCCACGAAGGACTATAGGGTTTAAATATATATGTGATAGAGAGGTTTAGGGTTTAGGGTTTAGGGTTTAGGGTTCATGGGGGGGCATAGGTATCTAAGGAACCTTATTAGGGAAGCTGGGAAACTAAAAATGGGTTTGAAGGTGCAGTAGGGTTTAGGGTTTAGGGGCTCTCTGCAGGGTTTAGGGTTTAGGGTTTAGGGTTTAGGGTTTAGGGTTTAGGGGCTCTATTTAGGGGTTGTATTTTGTGGACACGGTCCTGACCGAAACATATTCCCATATTGCTCGATCTCGGTTTTCACTTTTGTGCATAGACTACCGCGTCCGCAGAACACGCCACATTTCGCGCAAAATGCTCTTGTTTAAGGGTATTTGGGCCCAAAAGGCCTTAGTTTATAAGGTTCTTGGGTTATTTTGAGCCTAAGGGATCCCTGTGTAAGGGTTTCTGGGCCCAAAGGCTTAGTTTGTAAGGTCTTTGGGCTAGTATTGAGTCTAAGGGTAGTACATCTGCACGGGCTGCTGAGCGGGTCCTATCTTTAGGCCATCATGAGCATGTTGGGCCGATCTATTGAGGATATTGACAGCCTTGGGGGCAGTAATTACCCTAAACCCCAAACCCCAAACCCCAAACCCTAAACCCTGAACAGCGGTCCTCGTCTGGCCTTGGCGTTCGTGCACGGTGGCCGCTGCTTGCTGCCTATCCCTAAAACCTTACCTACATAAAATACCTTGAACCCCTAAGGGTGTAGGGTTTAGGGTTCAGGGTTTAGGGTTTAGGGTTGGGATGTTCCCCCTTATAGTAACAGTCCTTGATAGGGGCTATAGGAGGTACTATAATCCTATTCAGGACTGACTTGGAAGCCCAGTGGTACCCTTTACCCTTTTTTGGGCTCTGGGTTCGCTTGTCAAGTAGCCAACCAAAAAACAGGGTACCCTTACTACAAGATGGTTTCTGGGCTGCCAAGATAAAAATACCCTCAACCCCTAAACCCTCAAGCCCCCAGATCCTAAACCCCCTATAGACACCTCAGACCTTAAACCCTAAACCCTAAACCCTAAACCCTAAACCCTAAACCCTAAACCCTCACCCCCCAGAACCCCTTGAGCAAGGCCCCGACAGGCGGCAGCCGAGACATGCGCAAGTGCAACACGGGTGAAGGCCGGATGTTTGAGTTTGGGTTTAGGGCTTAGAGCTTAGGGCTTGGGGTTTCGGGTGAGGGGCTTTATTGGCTAGGGTTGGGAACCCTTAATCATAATCTTATTCCCCTGTAGAACCCATATACATACCTAAGTAGCCCCTAAATAACCCCCAAAGTTACAAGGGTCCTTCCTGGATGGGGGTCAGGGCTTTGCTACTTTTGAAGTCCTTCTGACTTTGTAAGTAGGGTTAGTAAGGTGGGTTATGGGATTATCATAGGGTTTTTTGGGGGATACTAAGTAGACTTACTATGTCAGAAGAGCTTCCAAGTAGGGTTTGAGGTCAGGTTTAAGGCTTTGGTTTTGCGGCCTATAGGGTTCAGGATTTAGGGTTGAGGGCATTTCGGCTGGGTTGATTCCTGGCACGGGAGGCTGGTCAGCGCCCAGAAATTCTGATGATTGGCACCAGATTAGCGTCGATCAACAAGCTCTTCACTACTGCCTTCCCACTGAATTTCTTCTTACAGAAAGTCGCATCTTGGTCCCACGCACGAGGAGGACCCTCGAGGTGGGACACATCCCAGGGGTCAAAAGTGCCCATGCAGATGACCTCAGCAGGGACCGCCTGGACAACTTTGCCAACTCATCCAGAGCACGTCGCTTCAATGTGACCAGTCGTCACTGGGTCAGTAATCATGGATTCAGTAGCAGGGGGTCACTGCGGATAAACCCCCCCCCCCACCCCGCGCACATTTTGGGCCAAAAAGAAAGGTTTGCCACCTCCGAAACCCATCCAACACGCCGCCAGGGCTAGGAGGATAGGTCATTCCCCTGACCCCAAAGCTTAAAGCCTAAACCCTAAACCCTAAACTTCTAAACCCTAAACCCCTACACCTCTCCTAAACCGCTAACCCCCTAAACCCCTAAACCCTAACGGAGGTCGCTGGCGTTCGCCAGCGGCTCCGTGCTCTGCACGTCTAATTACGCAGTCGAGGCGGGTCTGGCAAGCAAGGGTGGAGAGTTTAGGGTTTAGGGTCCATGGTTGGGATGTTCCCCCGTATACTGACAGTTCTTAATCGGGATTATAGAACCCCTTATTATAATCCCTTGCGAAGGACTGTTTAGTAAAAGGGGGAACATCCCCAGTGCAGGGTGTTTAGGGCTGTGGGTCTGAAGGTTTAGGGCTTTAGCGTCTCTGGCATTTAGGGTTTTTGGGGTAGTGTTTACGGGTTTCGGGTATTCCGCATTGGGGGTTTAGAATAATTATCTCCGAAAGCCTAAAACCTCAACCCCTCAAAGTGCGAAGCGCCAAACCCTAGACCAAACCCTAAAGCCCTAGAGTCCTAAACCCGAAACCTTCATTCCCAAGGGTCCCAAGCCCAACCCTAAACCCCAAAAACCCGAAACCCTAAAGGAAGACCAAAAGCCCTCAACCCTAGACCCTAAAACCCTAGACACCCTTAAAGTCCAAAACCCTAAAGGCCCTTGAATAAAGGTTGCAAAGGTCCGGGGTCTTCTGGGAGGTGCCAGACAGAGGCCCTAAGAAGCTGCAAGCGCTTGGGGTTGTTGAAGGTTTAGGGTTCAGGGGTTCGAGTTCAGGGTTTAGGGTACTACGGTTTGGGGGTTTGAGTTTAGGGTTTAGGGTTTAGGGTTTCGGGTTTGGGGTTTAGAGTTTAGGGTTGAACGTAGGGTTTAGGGGGGAAGGTTTTTCCGCTGCGAAGCCTGTACAAGCCCCTCAAAGCCTGAAGCCCGAAACCCTGAAGCCTCTGTTTCAGATACGTAGACGCCAACGCCCGACACCTTCAATGCCTCTGCTTAGGAGCTTTCCCCATGATTAAAGGGACGTTAATGGGAACCCCAAACAGGGAACCCCACGAATAGTAGTAGGAATATATTCGGAACATACCTACCAGGGTCCTTATCTTTGTCATAGTGGGGTATTCTTTTGCTTTTTCAAGGGTACTTAAAACTGAACAAGGAATAGAAACTTTGATTTGAATACTATCCCAACCATGAACTAGCCATATTCCGTCTATATTCCTCTGCATCAGGAGCTTTCCTCATGATTGCACGCCCAGCAGTAGATGCGGTAGAAGGGCGGCCTTGTGACGTCAGCTGGCGTTGGGAGGTTCGACCCGGAGGATTCAAGCTGTAAGGTGTGAAGGGCATGGAGGTTTAAGGTTTAGGGACTTCGGGCCGTTTAGGTTTTAGTGTTTAGAGTTTAGAGTTAAGGGTTTGGGGTTTAGGGGTCAGGGAGCCTGTTTCCCGAACGTCCGATATTCCTGAAGAACCCGTACGTCAGGGTTTCGGGCCTCCCGGGCTTCGGAAGTCACAACAGCTATAAACCCTAGGCCTAATGTTTCGGGTTTTAGGGTTTAGGGTTTAGGGTTTAGTTGAGGGTTCACAGGCTTTGGGCTTCAATTTGGGCTCAGAGCGATGGTCTGCACATTGACAATACCCTAAACCGCAGACTCTAGGGCATAGCTTCGAGCTGTGGCCTGCAGATGCCCCAAGAAAATAGTGTTTAGGGTTTAGGGTTTAGGGTTTCGGGTCTAGGGTTTAGGGTTTAGGGTTTAGGGTTTAGGGTTTAGGGTTTAGTGGACAAGAGCTTTCAACAAGCTACCAGGATCTAGCCCATCATATCTCAGAATCTCCTTTTTGCACAAGGGTTTCAAGGGTACCTCTCTAAATTCGGGTCCCTTTTGGGGGTGCCTGCGATAAGGGTGCTGTTCTATATGTAGGAGCCCGAAATGGGAAGGGCCCCTAATTTAGAGACCTGCCCTTATGCACGCTGCCCAAAGAACACTTCGAAATAGAATAGGCCCGGTAATGATGAGCCCCATAAAGCCCTTTTATAGTCTCTCTAAATCCTGCGTTCCCTTGCAGTTTAGGGTTTCTTGGGTTCATGGGGTTTGTAGGTTTTATAGGATTTATACAGTTCATAGGGCGTGTAGGGTTTATTGGGTTAGAGGGATAATTGGGTCGGTTTCATAGGGTTTACAGGGCTTATAAAACGCTTACAGGGCTTGTAGGGCTTGCAGGGTTTATTGGGTTTAGAGCGTTTATAGGGCTTGATAGGGTTGAATACGGTTTGAAAGGGTTTAGTAGAGTTTGATAGGGATTCGTCGGGCTTGTAGGGTTGTTGTGTTCGGAAACCGACCACGCGTAGAACCAAATGAGCAGGCTTTTTAGGTCTCAGAAATATTCAACATACCCCTTGAGGGCGTGCCCTGAAAAGAGTTTTCTGGGAAATCCTGCCATTAGACTCCCTCATAATCTCGTTTTAGAGGTTCAGGTGTATGGGTTGGGATGCTCCCCCCTATACTAACAGTCCTCCGTAGGGATTATTGTACCCCCTATGATAATCCCAATTAAGGACTGTCAGTAAAATCGTCTGAACATCCCATGGGCATGGTGAGCTGTTCTTGCACTTAGGTTTGCATCAAAAGCCGCCTCACTCGCGCCTCGCCCCCAAAACCTGATGGCCGTCTAAACCAACTTACACCCTCTAAGCCTCAAGCCCCAAGGCTCCCCCTAAACCCTAAACCGTAAACCCTAAGTCCAAAGTAGGTATTACTTGCAGACTTTAGACCCCAATGTAGGTATGATTTGTATCTTGGAGCCTTGCGGAAACTCTCAAGGATTTAAGGTTTTCTAGGCTTGTGGTTTAGACTTGCCCAACCCTCGGCAGCCATCTCCCTAAACCCTAAACCCTAAACTCTAAACCCAATTCACAGCTGCTCTTGGCCGCAAATCTCGAATTCAGCGTGGCTGGCACTCTCCGTGGCTTCAACGCGACGATGGCGTTTAGGGTTTAGGGTTTAGGGTTTAGGGCTTAGGGTTTATGGTTTAGGGTTTAGGGTTTAGGGTTTAGCGAGCTTTCTGAAAACTGTTCCGTTGTGGCTGCGTTTGCTCTAAGCCCTGAACCGCTACCAACCGGAGGCGCTCGCAAAGGGGTTCAGCTTCGAAGTTTAGGGTTAGCTTAGAAGCTGAGTGAGTACACTTTACACATTTTTGGGGATACTGTAATCCCGTATAGAACTGAAAGTGTACACTTTTGTGGGGCTTATGAACTCAGCAACTAAGTTAGGGTAAACCCTTAGGGTCTATAGGTCTAAGGCTTTGGACATTTAAGGCTCCCTAAGCCCAAAAGTGCTGAAATCCGAATGAAACCCTTGAACCCGAAATCCTAAGCCCCAAACGTCTAAGGTGTTTTTGGGCTGTCGAGGGTCTCCTTGAATTTTACCCGAAATCCTAAGCCCCAAACATCTAAGGTGTTTTTGGGCTGTCGAGGGTCTCCCTAGATAGGTCAGGTGAACTTATAGGGGTACTTGTCCAGCAGGTTAAAGCATAAGAAACGAAAATAAGATAATATAAGAACAACCCGAAACATACAGAACGCACAGGAGTCAACAACCGAAAATAAAATTATTTTCTCACAAGATCCCTCTGAAACCCAGGGAAGAACACGGAAAACAACAAACAAACCTCCGAAAAGAAACCGTCTGACCAAGGCAACAGCCGAAATGTGACAAACAAACCGGCAACAAACCCGCGAAAGGAAATCAACAAGCGGAAAATGTAAGATAACAACCTCCCTTAAACCAAACAGGGTACCCTTTTTTTCCTGGGCTACTCAGTACTCCTGAGTTTAGTATAGATTCCCATCTTGTCCCCGTCGTTCCTTTGCAATCCTTTGTGCTTCAAGGCTGTAGTAGGGTTTAGGGTTTAAAGCGTCTAGGGTTTTAGGGTTTAGGGTTCTACTTAGCAGCTCGTCTACATTAGAAGCCCGTCTACATAGCAACCTCTAAAAGCCCTATTTTAATCCTCGTTTACCCACCTTGCTAACGTACTAAGTCAAAAGAGCTTCCCAGTATGGATTGGGGTTTAGAGTTCAGGGTTATAGGGTTTAGGGTCATAGGGTTATAGGGTTTAGGGTCATAGGGTTATAGGGTTATAGGGTTTAGGGTTTAGGGTTTCGGGTTTCGGGTTTAGGGTTTAGGGTTGCAGGCCGATCTTCTTTCGAAGCTTTGGAGCCAGGACAGGCAGTGTTCTCGATCCCTTTTGGAGCATGGGCCCCTCGGCCCCACGGCCCCACGGCCCCAAGCCCTAAACCCTAAACCCTAAACCCTAAACCGCCAAAATCCCCCCCCCCCCCCCCCCCCCCCCCCCCCCCAAAACCCCTTGCTCCAAGAGTCTTAGAGGTGCCAAGGGAAGGCCATTAGGTGCCTGAATTGGCGCTCGCCCCAGCGCTGCGGGTCTGGTTCAAGGGACGAAAACTCGTACTTCTAAGGGTGTACCCCTAAGAGGGGGTTTAGGGTTTAGGGTTTAGGGTTTAGGGTTCAGGGTTCAGGGTTTAGCGTTTAGGGTTTAGGGTTTAGGGTTTAGGGTTTAGGGTATCTTTAAGAAGAGGGTCCCCCAAAACCCAACGGTACAACCTCAGGGACCCTTATCAGGGTTACTTGGGGGCTATGTAGGGGCCACTTAGTATATAGGGGCTGTAAGGTATATATGGGTGTATATAGGCGAACAAGTCCCTTCTAGGGGTCCCTCCTTATGCCCCTAAACCCTAAACCCTAAACCCTAAACCCTAAACCCTAAACCCTAAACCCTAAACCCTAAACCCCAAACCCCAAACCCTAAACCCTAAACCCTAAACCCTAAACAAACTCCGATGACTTGTCCTTGGACAGGCTCAAGCCAGGGTTCCTAGGCGAAATGCCCGGATCCTCACGGAGCGCTCCTCCGCTTCCCCGGTACCAAAACCCTAAAGGTTTACTGTTTAGGGTTTAATTAAGGTTTAGGGTTTAGGGTTTAGGGTTTAGGGTTTAGGGTTTAGGGTTTAGGGTTTAGGGTTTAGGGTTTAGGGAATCCTAAACCCCTAAACCCTGCACCCTACACCATAAAACCCTACACCCTAAACGGTTTGGGGATTAGGGTTTAGGGCAGTTTAGGGTTTGTGGCTCAGACCTTTTGGGATTCGGGTTTAGGGTTTAGCATGCAGGTGTTGGCTTAGTGCTTTCAATTTTGTCGTGGCATTCACTCTGCAACTTGAATTCCCAAACCCTCAATCCTTGAATCCTTAAACCCTAAACCCTGAAACCCTCAAATTTGGACCATGTACACGAATTTTCCCGAAGCCCTAAACCCTAAGCCCTAAAACCTAAACCCTAAACCCTAAACCCTAAACCCTAATCCGCCACATCCCTCTGCAAGCCCGCAAGCGCTGGGCTCATCCAAGAACCCTCCTCGCACGGCAAACGGAGTGCAAGGAAAAGTTGCAGGGCTCCTTAAGGGTTTAGGGTTTAGGGTTTAGGGTTTAGGGTTTAGGGGTTTAGGGGTTTAGGGGTTTAGGGGTTTAGGGGTTTAGGGGTTTAGGGGTTTAGGGTGTAGGGTTTAGGGAGCCCAATACCCCTGAATTAAGGAACACACCCTTATCTTAGACAGGGTTCCTTAGTAGGACTTAAGGCCCCTGGTTCCTTATAAGGCCTTTAGGGTTGAGGGTTTAATGTTCAGGGTTTAGGGTCTAGGGTTCCCTTATTAGCCCCTTTAAGCCAAAAGGCGCACCCTTTATTTCTAATCCTAGGTTACTGAACAACCTAGAAAGACTTGATGAGCCTTAAGAAGGGATTATGGTTCTACTAGTGGGGATAGAGTAGTGAACCCTAAACCCTAAACCCTAAACCCTAAACCCTAAACCCTAAACCCTAAACCCTAAACCCTAAACCCTAAACCCTAAACGGTGCAAATTAAGGTCTATGGTCCAATTTTTAGGCTTCAATTGGTCCTTTAGAATGGTTCTGGGGCATGCAAGCTGCAGGGGTCTATAGGGCGTTGAAGGTCGACGGCTTTTGGTTGCCAATAGAGTTTAGGATTTTGGGTTTAAGGTTAAGGGTTAAGGGTTTAGGGTTTAGGGTTTAAGGTTACGGGTTTAGGGTTTAGGGTTTAGGGAAACGTGAGTCTGATGGGGTTTCGGGGTTTCACGTCTTGGGTGCGGGAGGGGGGCTTTGGAAAGTTCGGGAGGCCGTGAGATTTAGTATAGGGGTCGGAATATTTGCTAACAATATTCCCTTATGGTCCGTTTATATTATACTATCATAACCCCCCCCCCCCTCCTCAAAAAATGAACTATTCTAATTATGCAGGCTCCTACGTTAGGTGTTGATGCAGAGCGGAGGGCTTGGAGATGTGAGTGCTCGCGGATGTAGGGTTCAGGGCCGGGGTGGAGTTTCGAGTTGCTAGGGTTTTTAGGTATCTGTTTTCTTATTATCTTGATATGTACATACATACATATATGTATATATATATATATGTATATGTATATGTATATATATATATTATAGATCATGTACACCTTTTTGTTTAAGTTTCATTTGTTCTTGGGGTGGGGGGGGGGGGGCTTGGGTAGACCTTAACCCTAAACCCTGCGCATTGCAAGGTGAACAGAGATCCACCACTCTTATTGGGGGTTTAGGGTTGAGGGTTTATTATTAGGGTTTAGGGTTAGCAAGCCTGAGCACCTTGTGACCGTCTGCTGTCCGTGATTCTTGGCTCTCGCGCCTTCCATCTTGTTAGGTACGGCGGTACGGCTGACTTTGCAGGGAAGCAAGAGGACCACCAAGCAGACTGTTAAGCATGCTCGTAAGACTCAAACTTCTTCTATGCTCCGAGACACAGCGGCACAGTACTTGCAAGCCTCACGCGAGGGCCTTCATGTCGCTCTAGCGCGGAGCTCCTCCTAAGAGGTTGCTAGAGATCAGAAATCTCGTAGCAGTTCTGGTCGTTCTCTCACTAGAGGCTACACTCGGGGCCACCTGACACTTTAGCACTCCAGTGGTTCCTCTGCCGGTCCGCGAAGGCCCTTTCTCTGCTGCGCAAGTGGGTTTAGGGTTTAGGGTTTGGGGTTTGGGGTTTGGGGTTTAGGGTTTGGGGTTTAGGGTTTAGGGTTTGCACCAAGCAGATAAACTGCGAACCCCCCCCCCCCCCCCCCCACAAAACCCCTTTTCAATGGCTTGACAGCCCAATGGTACCCTTTACCCATTTTGTTGGTTCTGGGTTCCTTCATAGCGTCACCAAAGAAAAAAATAGGATGCCCAGTAGTACCCTTATTCCCTTGTTGGGGTGTTTAGGTTCCCTTATAAACCCCTTTCAGCCAAAAAGGGGCACCCTTTTAAGCCTTGGTTACTGGGCAGCCTAGAAAAGGGTACCCTTGTAAGGTGCCAGGCTGATCCTTCCGAAGGCTTTACTTGCAAGCCCCCGAAGCTTGAAGGTACAGTACCCAGACCCTAAACCCTAAACCCTAAACCCTAAACCCTAAACCCTAAACCCTAAACCCTAAACCCTAAACCCTAAACCCTAAACCCTAAACCCTAAACCCTAAACCCTAAACCCTAAACCCTAAACCCTAAACCCTAAACCCTAAACCCTGCCCTTGTGTAGGTTTGAGGGGTTCGCAGCCCGCCTCTGCAGAGGCCACGGCAGCCTCGGGCGTGCCGCGGGCTCGGCCCGCCTGAAATCAAAGAGCTTGTGTTAGGGTTTAGGGTTTAGGGTTTAGGGTTCAGGGTTTAGGTTTTAAGGTTTAGGGTTTTGGGGTTTAGGGTTTAGGGTACGGGATTTCGGGTTTCGGGACTAGGGCTTCTGGTTTAGGTTGTAGGGTATATAGTGTTCAGGGTTTAGGGTTTAAGGTTCCACAAGCCTCAACCCTAGAACCCTGAGCTCTCATCCGGTCTTGGGTTTAGGGCTTAGGGTGCCAAGTCCTGAAACCCTAGAAGCTTTGAGACACTAAAGCCCCCATGCCCGAAAACCCGAAGCCCTTGCATACCCTAAGCTTCACCAACTCAAACATTTCAAACCTATCAACCCTCCACCATAAACCCTAGGGTTTGGGGTTTAGGGTTTGGGGTTTAGGGTTTAGGGTTTAGGGTTTAGGTTTAGGGTTTGGGGTTTCGGGGTTTGGGGTTGTAACGCTTCATGTAAGGCTTCTCCGGTAGCCTACGCGCCACAAAAGGTTGAAGCCGTGTTGAACAGTTCCAAGAGTTTAAAGGCCGCAGGGGGGGGGGGATTGTTGTTGGTTGGGTACTTGCCGACCGACAGACCACATACCGTTCATGATGAGAATTGGACCTGCCAACTGCGGCAAGACGCAAGAGTTGATGCCGAGCGTTTTATTGACAACCGCAGCCGCACCCTCTCCGATGTTCTACTGACAGCCGCAGTCTATGCTTCACCCTCTCCAATGCGGACGCGTACGAGACTGGTGGTCACAAGCACTTGGTAGAATGGAAGAGGATCCTTACCCCACCATGGACGATCTCGTTGTTGAAGATCCCAGACCGCAGAAGCCGAAATCGAAGGCTTTAAACCCTCAACCCTAAACCCTAAACCCTCATAAGAAGCTGGGAACCTCAAAACTCCAAACCCTGTTGAGTAAGCCTGCCACTTCCCCCCCAACGCAGTTCAAAGGTGGAGGCTAGAGGGTTTAGGGCTTCAGGGCTTTGGGTGTGTTGGGAGGTTTAAGAGCCTAAGGTTTAAGCTTTCAAAGTCGCGGTTTAAGGCATAGACGGTGAGCTCAACAAGTCATGTAAGCCTTAAACACTAGACCCTAAACCCTAAGCCCCAAACCCTAAACCTAAGTTATGGAACTTGTCTCTGCGAGACGGCTACCTAAAACCTAGAGGGCGCCTGACTGTGGTACTTGTCTCCGCTTTTCCCAAACCCCTGAAACCCTACAGCCTAGACCTTAAACCCTAAACCCGAAGCTAAACCCTAAACCCTAAACGCTAAACCCTGAACCCTAAACCCCAAGCTGTTCTTTGATGCATGGCTGGCTGGCCCCTTCTTCAAAAAGCCATTGCCTCGCACGGGGGGTTTACGCTCATCAGGGACCCCTGATATCGACCTTTAGGGTTTAGGGTTTAGGGTTTAGGGTTTAGGGTTTAGGGTTTAGGGTTTAGGGTTTAGGGTTTAGGGTTTAGGGTTTAGGGTTTAGGGAAGAAGAATCAGCAGGATCCCTGAGGTTTAGGATCTCAACAAGGCGCCCTCTACGTTCGAAAACCTCCCACATCCTTTTTAGAGGGCTTGGGGGGGTTCAGGGTTGAGGGTTGATAGGGTTTGGGGTTTAGGGATGGTTTAGGGTTTAGGGTTTAATGTTGGACTCGGTTTAGTACGGGGGGGTCCCCCCCCCCCCCCCCAAACAATTTTGGGGTTTTCGGGGATCCTGAATAGGGTGGGCTGGGCTGGGACGGGGCTGGGGGTAGGGCGGCTAGGGGTCGAGGGTTGAGGGGAAGCCTTGAAGCTTGAGGGTCTAAGCTTTCCAGGCTTTGCAGCTCCACGGTCGCCGGGGCTCCGCATAAATGCGGACCACCGAAACAACTTGCTAAAGCGAATCAGGGCAGCTCGTGGGCTACTCCCTTGGAAAATTGTTTGGGGGCCTGTTTCGTAATGAAATTTTAAAAGGAATTTAAATAAGGCTGGACACCAAAAAATTCCGGAGCTTCTCATTCAAAACTTTTTTTAGTTTTTGGCTCCCCGGCCCCCCGCCCTTCAACCCCGGCCGGCAAACATCGCATAATTGAGGACCACCCTAATCAATGGGGGGTCCCCTATAAGATTTCCGGAAAAACGCATAATAGTGCCCCCTCTCACTAAACCGGGTGCAACATTAGGGTTTAGGGTTTAGGGTTTAGGGTTTAGGGTTTAGGGTTTAGGGTTTAGGGTTTAGGGTTTAGGGTTTAGGGTTTAGGGTTTAGGACCAGCTCCCGGCATGCGAGGACGCAAATGTGTTCAGAGCACTCACTTTTGGCGCAGGTTCCCCAAAACCGAAACCCCGTAGAACCCTCCTGAGCCCAGGGGGCTTTAGTTGAGATGTAGGGCCCTAAGCCAATTAAGGCCGAAACCCCAAACCCTGTACGCCAAGGAGCTTTTTTTTGCAGATCGATTTCCCCT
>CAJNDS010002079.1:900000-1007500 GCA_905221605.1 Symbiodinium natans | reverse complement strand
TGTTGAAGCATTGCCGTTGTCAGGGTTTGCGGAATCGACCTTCTCCAGGGTCAGAGGATCTGCACCTGTGTCGACTCGTCCAGGTACATCAGCTGACTCACTGTAAAAGAACAAAATACGCTAAATAGATAGTAAAGAACGCTTATTAATTATTAGCTATTTAAACGCTTAAACTAGAAATAAGACGCTTTTAGTAGGCACTCCCAGAAGCAAGCAGAAAAGGTCGCTTCGGCTCTAGGGATTCGAGACATTGTGCACGTTCCAGAAACCCTAGACCCCAACTCTTATGCCGTAGCCTATAACCCTCAACCAGCCAACATGCCCTTAATGCTTGATCATCTGGGGCTTAGGGGTCAGGTAGCATGACGCTAAGCACCACGTAGTCCCTATAACACTAAGCCCCAGTGCACCATGGGCGTGTAGCCCCTACACCCTGAACCCTGACCCCCAAACCCTGAGCCCTATGCCCTAAACCCTAAACCCTAAACCCTAAACCTTAAACCTTAAACCCTAAACCCTAAACCCTAAACCCTAAACCCTAAACCCTAAACCCTAAACCCTAAACCCTAAACCCTAAACCCTAAGCAAAGGAGATCGTTGGAGGGGTTCACGCCGGCACGAAGCGCCTCCAACTGAAGTCTGTGTTGGAACGATATGGAGAGATCGACATTTGCCACAAGGCTCCTGCGGTTTCGGTTTTTGGGGTTTAGGGTTTAGGGTTTGGGGGTTTAGGGTTTGGGGGTTCGGGGGTTTGGGGGTTTAGGGTTCAATGGAGCTGGGGTTGGGGCTGGCTGGGGATGGGGGTGGGGTGGATTGATTTGGGGTTCGGATTTCTTTTTCTTTCTGTGGGAGTGGTGGTGAGGTTCTCTGGCTGTATCTCACCAACCACCCCAAAATACCTAGGAACCCCAAAAGTGCCCCCTATTCCCTTTTTTTGGGGGTTTCAGGTTCCCTTATAAACCCTTTAGGGTTTAGGGTTAGGGTTCCCTTCTTAGCCCCTGTGAGCAAAAACGGGATCTCAGGTTACTTGGCAACCTAGATACCAAAACCTGCTCGATTGGCTTTGGCACGTTCTCAAGTTCTCACCTTGCGGCCATGTTCCACCCTGCGCCCACCTATTCGGGTTAGATGGGCTTGTCTTGGATTAGGGTTAGATGGGCTTGTCTTGGACTAGTGTTTAGGGTTCAGGGGTTAGGGTTTAGGGTTTCCTTCTATGAAAACATGGTCAGGGCTTGATCAGGGGATGTTCGGGCCGCGGAAATCTGAGAGATGGAGCAGCCTCTTCTAGGGCAGGACTTGGGGGTTAGGGTTGAGGGCTTTAGGACCCGTTCAGGACTTGGGGTTTAGGGTTGAGGGCTTTAGGGTTTTTAGGGGTTTAGGGGTTTAGGGTTTTAGTTTTTAGGGTTTAGGGTTTAGGGCACACGCCCGATCAAAGCCCGTCTAGTAGTTCTTCAAGGCTGGCGCTGCAGCAGAAGGCCCCAAATTCTATTAATCCTCTTAAGGGTCCATGTACCCATATGGCATATACTAAGGCCTTACCGGGGGTCCCACTCAGTAGCCTTACTTGGAGGTTCATGGTACCTGTACTTATTAACCCAATAAGAACTGTACCTATAAACCACATTAGTGCAATTAAGGGGCATATAGGTAAGGTAGATTATAAGTACAGTCCTCATTGGCTAAGAAGTACCCTCACCCCTAAACCATAAGCCCTAAACCCTAAACCCTATAAGTACAGTTATAGGGTTTAGGGTTTAGGGTTTAGGGTTTATAGGGCTTAGGGTAGAAGTACCCTGAACCTCCAAGTCGGGCCCAGCCCAGACCCTTGCGACCCGTTGCCCGGTCAGGTCGGCGATCCCGTCCAACATATTCCGTGGGCACCTTTGCTGCTGTCTCTGGCACCCCTAAACCCTAAACCCTAAACCCTAAACCCTGAACCCTGAACCCCAAACCCTAAACCCTGCCCAAACCCTTCCTCCTTGCAAGCCAAGGTACGCTTTGTCAACGCTTCAGGCGGGCGCCCGGTTTGGGGCTCCACTTCTTAAGTAACCCCCACTGCATCTCCCAACTGAAGGGTTTAGGGTTTAGGGTTTAGGGTTTAGGGTTTAGGGTTTAGGGTTTAGGGTTTAGGGTTTAGGGTTTAGGGTTTAGGGTTGAAACTTTCCATCTTTCTGCCTGGACTTCGGTCGTGGGTTCTACAATCTGAGGCTTTTTTTCGCATTTAGGGCATAGGGTCAAGAAGCCTCAAGTTTGTTCTGGGTTTGACAGTGGGGCGAAAATGATGGGCCCCTAAGCAAACCTTTCACGCTTTTTGGCACTTCATCCTACAAGCCCGACACTTCAAACCCCATGTCTCTATACCACGCCCCAGAAACCCTAGGAAAACCCGATATAAGCCCTAAATCCCAGAAACCCTAAGCCCTACAAGCCCTAAGCCCAAAAGCCCTAGATCCCTATATCCCCACATCTCGATAAACAAAAAAATAGCCCTAGATAAACCCAATATCAGTCCGTGCAAACCGCAGACTGCGTCGAAACCCTATGCCCCCTAAACATAAACCCTCTCTAAACCCCCCAAACCCAAACTCTAAGCCCCAAACTCTAAACCCCAAGCTCCTAAACCCTAAACCCCAAACCCTAAACCCCAAACCCTTAACCCCAAGCCCTAAACCCCAAACCCCAAACCCCAATCCCCAAACCCCAAACCCCAAACCCAAACCCTAAACCCTAAACCCTAACCCTAAACCCTAAACCGCAACCCCTAGAGCCTAAACCCCAAACCCCAAACCCTAAACCCCAAACCTTAAACCCTAAACCCTAAACCCTAAACCTTAAACCCTAAACCCTAAACCCTAAACCCTAAACCCTAAACCCTAAACCCTAAACCCTGCAAGCTCCAGGCGCACGGCAAGCCATGGATGCAATAGACCGGCAGGAGGCTGCGCGTCCGAGAGCGAGCATCCTATGACGGTTTAGGGTTTGGGGTTAGGGTTTAGGGTTTAGGGTTTAGGGCTAGGGTTTAGGGCTTCGGATTTAGGGTTTAGGGCTGAGGGCTGAGGGCTTAGGGCTCAGGGCTTTAGGGCTTTAGGGTTTACGGTTTAGGGTGGAATCGGTGAACTTTGAGGTGTATTCATGGCGGCTTTCATGGGTTTAGGGCCCCAAGCCGAAGCCCAGGTGCTCATCGATGGTGTGGCTATCAAGGCCCGGTGGAAGCCGAGAGGGAAGGACACGTAGGGCTCCGGTCCTTCCTTCAGCGCCCTATAAGGGGTTTAGAGTTTATGGGGTTTAGGGTTTAGGGTTTAGGGTTTAGGGTTTAGGGTTTAGGGTTTAGGGTTTAGGGTTTAGGGTACACTTGGGCCTTCAAAGGGTTCCCATATCGTAGCTTGGTAGGGCCCAAGTATATTTCGGCACATGGACCTTCAGGGTTTCTGTTCTTGGCGAAGAGGGGTGTAGATAGGAGGCCTTGTTCTCCTCCGGGCGGCTTAGGTTGAGAGCGCCCCCCCCCCCCCCTTTTAGAACAGGACAACACCGCGGATGAGCGCAAGGGCTACACGAGTCGAGACATCTTCATGGCGGAGAAGCAGCGCAAGGGCGGCGGGGGCGGCGGAGGCAGCCGGGAGCTGCTGAACCAGACCTCGCGGCGCAGCAGCCGGAGCCGCAGCCGCAGCAACGGCCGGCGCAACGCGCGCGGCGGGGGGGGTGGCAGTAGGTCCATGATCTATGACGACCGGCCCAGAGACCGAGAGCGCTACGACGACCGGCGCCGGGATGACCGGGGTTATGACGATCGAGGTCGCCATGATGACCGACGTGATGACCGGCGGGATGACCGGCGTGATGACCGGCGGGATGACAGGCATAGCTACGACGACCGCCGCGATGACCGGCGACGCGATGATCGCCACGATGACCGACGCCGAGAGGACAGCAGAGACAGAGGCCGCTACGAGTCGAGCAGAGGAGGGCGCCTGTGAGCATCGAAGGGGATGCCCCGGCGTAGCGTTTCCAGCGTTTCACGCTCCCTCAGAGGCTTCGACACCTGAGATCCTTATTACGTTGAAGTGTTGTGCACAGGCGTAGGTGCAGGTCAAGGTTTGCTCATTTTTTATAAGACAGGACAGAAGACCCAGACAGTTAAAGTAAAGTAACCTGAGGCACAATTTGAACTCAGCTCATTGGCGAGTTGCCTTGCGTGGGGCTCTTGCCGTCGGGGGCGCAGGGAGAAGATGGACTGGTGGTTTAGGGTTAGGGTTTAGGGTTTAAGGTTAAGGGTTTAGGGTTAGGGTTTAGGGTTTACGGTTTACGGTTTAGGGTTTAGGGTTTAGGGTTTAGCACGATGAGAAGGTTGGCTGATGCGTTGGGCTCAATGCCGAGGTTGTTCGAAGTTCAGGAGGGTACTCGCACGGATTTTAGGGCGGTTTAGGGCTCTCACAGCAATAGTAGGGGTTTCCCTAAAGCCTAAACCCTAAATCCAAAACCTAATCCCTAAAGGGGTCGGTGGGAACACTTCACCCAGAAGTTCCCTGCAAGCCCGGCCAGTGTTATCTTTGCTTTGCCGTCCTGGAGTGCTTCTCAAGGCAACTGCTGGTGAAAACCTTACCTGAGTTTAGGGTTTAGGATGTGGAAACCTTCCCTGTAGCAACTCCAAACCTACGTGTTCGTCTAGGTTACCTAAGGATCTTATCGCAGGAGATTTCAAAATCACCACCTGCAATAAAATAACAATAACCCCTCTACTCTCTCCCTCTCTCTCTCTCTCTCTCTTTCTCAGTTGAAGCCCTTACCTTAGACCATAAAACGAAGACCGTTCCCTATACAGAAACTACCCTTCACAACCCTGAACCCTGGAATCCTGGAACCCTGGAACCCTGGAACCCTGGAACCCTGGAACCCTGGAACCCTAAACCCTAAACCCTAAACCCTAAACCCCAAGCGCAAGCCCCGGCGACTGCCCCCGGCATGAAGCTCTGGGCACTCCAAAGGGGCCAGAAAGTCGATGTGGCCCAGCTACCCAGGTGGCCTGTGGAGCAGGACGACGCCATAGCTCTATAAGCCTTGAACGAAAAAAGGGGGGGGGGGGTGGCGAGGGTTTAGGGTTTAGGGTTTAGGGTTTAGGGTTTAGGGTTTAGGGTTTAGGGTTTAGGGTTTAGGGTTCCCTGTAAACCCGATAACTAAACCCTCTCCGAGCCACATAAACCCCTTCGCGCCATGTAAACCCTCCAAACCCTCTAAGCCATCTAAACTTCTAAACCCTACATACCCTCTAAACAATTTCGCCCTGAAGCTTTTGAAGGTTCCTTGGGGAAGCCCCTGACGGCGGTTCAGGGTTTAGGGTTTTAGGGGCGTAGGTACCCTGCATACTCCCGCAATGGTAGATTTTTTAGGTGCCGAATCCCCTATGAAGAGCGAGGAAGATCTCGGCGTACAAGTGCTTACTAGTGCTTACAGAGCTGTAGGGGGCGGTTGGGAGTGGAGGAGGTCTGTGGGGCTCTTCATAGGGGATTTGGGAGCGCGGGGTTCTTCATTGTACCCTTTTGGGGGTTCCATGGCAAGGACAAGCGTTTTGTGAGGGATCCCTTTTCTAGGAAAGGCCGTTTCAGGGTGCCCAAGACTGTCGGCCTTCAAACTGTTTTGGAGTTGAGGGAGCTGGGGTTTTATTTTTTAGGGTTTGGGGATTTAGGGGTTTAGGGTTTAGGCAGAGGCAGCAGCGCCAGCGGCTCCGCTAAATCAAGCTTTAAAATTTAAACATCTTGACTCCAAAACCCTTGTTTTTTCTTTTTACCTAGGATCTGCGTGATATGTCAGTAACAGCCCTCCTATCGTAGGATTCTTAGGAAGCCTGCCAAAAAGAGCCAGCGTGAGGTGGATAGCAGAAAGCCCCTAAACCCCAACCCTCCCCCACAACCTGGGCCAAATTTCCTATTTGCTTCCCCGTACCTAAGAAGATGCCAAGTAGGTACTCGAAACAAAAAGGACTACTGCACAAATTGAACCCTCAACCCTAAACCCCAAAATTTAAGGCCGCTCCTCGCAGTTCCTACGATCCCAACTTTGGGCACTCATGCCGGGCTTGTGTACGGCTATCAGGTAGCTGGTCCCCAACTTCTAGGAGCTTTCTGAAGTTTTTGAAGGGAAGAAGGTGGTGGGGTTGGATCCCCAAAAAAGGGCCCCGACACTCAAGAACCCTGAGTCCAAAGAGAGCTTCGGGAAATTACCATGCCACTCTCTTCTGTGCTCAAGAATTCTGAACCCTGGCCGTCTCAGATAAGCAGTGCAGAGAGCTCAGCTTAGAAGTCCCTGAACCACGATCTTCCTCCCCCCCCCCCCCCCTCCAAAATGCTACAATAGAGGTGTCAACTCCCTGAACAAATGTGCATGGTAGAATGGCAGGGCCTCCCGCTGTAGGAAATTGGGGCAACCCCCTACGTAAGCAGAGGGAGCTTCGAGCTTGGGGCCTGGCGAAGAAGTAATGCAAGCTTGCCTTCACATGTATACTCATTACAAGAAGAAGAAGAATACCAAGAACTATGAGAAGAATAATACATAAAAAATAAAGAAATACATAAATAAATAAATAAACATATATATATATATATAATGCGCCCCTCAACCCTACACTTCTCAACCCCACACCCCTAAACCAGAACCCCTAAGCCCTGAAACCTGAAGCCCAAGCCCTAAACCCTAAACCCTAAACCCTAAACCCTAAACCCTAAACCCTAAACCCTAAACCCTAAACCCTACATCCTGAACTCGAAACACGAGACCTTAACCCTAAATCCTAACCCCTAAGCCCTAAGCCCTAACCCCAAACCCTAAACCCTAAGCCCGAAACCCTAAACCCTAAACCCTAAGCCCTAACCCCAAACCCTAAACCCTAAGCCCGAAACCCTAAACCACCCAACACTTCCCAGGACTCTCTCGCAAACAGCGGCGGGGTCTGTGAGTGGATGGTGTGGGAGTTGACATGCCCGTGGTTCCGTTTAGGTTTTAGGGTTTAGGGTTAGGGCGTAGGGTTTAGGGTTCAGGGTTTGGGGCTAGGGTTTAGGCTTTGGGGTTCAGGGTTTAGGGTTTTGGGGTTAGGGGCTAGGGGTGGGGGTTTGGAGTCTCCCTACTCCCTCCCTCGGGGTTTAGGGTTTAGGGTTGTGGTTTAGGGTTTAGGGTTCAGGGTATCGGGTTTCGGGTCATAGACCTTTGTAGCATTTTGTGCATTTCCCAACCTGGGTACTTGTTACGAGGCCCAAAAGTTCTGTAATCCTGGGTCAAGGAACCCCCCAAAGACGGTTTTAGGGTTCAGGGAGGCCCCAAACCCAGAACCCTCCAAAACCTCTGAAGTTTAAGTTGAAGCCCGTGCTGCCAGCATAGCGCCAGCGTAGACCCCAATGAGAGTCAGACCAGCAAGGCGTGCATGGGATTGAGACGGGAGCGGCGCGGTTCTTTCCTTGGACTCTGAGAAACCTAGGGCAGTGCCTCATCACCGTTGTTCTTGCGCTAGGTTTGCCTTCCATGAGCCTAAGCCCTAAACCCTGAACCCTGAACCCTAAACCCCAAACCCTAAACCCTAGGGCGCTTTGTGTGCTAGGGCTTCGGTGTGGGGAAGCCCTCAAGGCTTTGGGTGGCAGGATACTGTCTGTCTCTCCCTCTCGCTCTCTCTCCCCTGTGGTGCCTTACTGTAACTTGAGATCCTTTGCCAGTTTGGGTTTATTGGGTTTCCTAGCAAGCAGCTAAAAATTTAGTTTATAGCTACCCTCCTAAGTGCAGCCCAGTCGCTCTCTCTCTCTCTCTCTCTCAGCGGGCGCGGTTTAGGGTTTAAGGTTTAGGGTTTAGGGTTTAGGGTTACTTTCTGTAAATTTACGGGTTTATTGGGTTATTGGTTTATGGGTTTACGGGTTTATGGGTTTAGGGGCTTCCTTTCAATCACCCTGCTTCGTGAAGTCGCGCATAGAAAAGGAGCTGCGCTTGCCGTTAGGCTTAGGGTTTAGGGCTTATAATTTAGGGTTTAGGGTCTACGGTTCAGGGTTTAGGGTTCAGGGTTTGGGGTTTTGGGTTTTGGGCTTAGAGCCTTTTTTGACGAGCTTGCGGCTTCCACTGGTGAGGGTTCTGGTCATGTCTTCCCGGCCTCAGGGGTTTAGGGTTTAGGGTTTAGGGTGGTTTCATGGGCCCTTCATGTGGTCCCTTACCCTCCTTCAGAGGGTTCTGATGTGTGGGCCCCTTGTATAGGGTATGTAAGGGGGTAGAAAGGGGGTCCTCTTTTAAGGGTCCATATCCAGGGGCCATATAGTTACCCTTAGAGCACCACCACCGAAGCCCTACCGCCCGAAGCTTTAATAGCTTGAGGAGTAAGTCCCTTCAGAACTAAAGTTTAAGATATGACAACAGTCATTCTGAATACTAATAGTAGTATTTATTTGTAGTGTGAAGAATAGCATCTACTCATAAGAAGAAGAATAAAAGATAAATTGATCATACACCTACATAGCATTACCTGTGCCGTCAACATGACTCGCCAAACCCCGTGCAGTCAACTTAGGGCTCTAGGGTTTAACGTTGTTGAGGGTTTTGGGGTTTCGGGTTTGTGGGGTTTAAGGGGTTTAGGGCTTTAAGGTTGAGTTTTGGGTTTTTTGGGTTTTGGGGTTTTAGGGTTTTGGGGTTAAGGTCTTAGGGCCTAAGGGTCTTAGGTTTGGATGGTTTGGTTGAGAGTTTAGGGTCTCAGGGTTGGGACGACTGGGGGTTCGCCCAAAGTCTGCCCCTGCCGCCCTTGAGAACCAGCGGATCCCTCCCCAAACCCCATAAACCAAAGTTAGGGTTTAGGGTTTTGGGTGTTAGTACAAGGGATCCCTCCCCAAACCCCATAAACCAAAGTTAGGCTTTAGGGTTTTGGGTATGAGTAGAAGACTTAGGGTTTTGGGGTTCAACCAAAAGGCCTTCCTGACTCGTCCCCCCGACTGAGGCTTCAATGTGTCTGGTGTACAGCGCTGCTATGATGGAGTTAAGCCTTAACCCAGACCACAATGTCCCATACACCCTGCTGTCCCATAAACCCTAACCCCGAACCCCTAAACCCGAAACTCTAAACCCGAAACCCTAAACCCTAAACCCTAAACCCTAAACCCTAAACCCTAAACCCTAAACCCTAAACCCTAAACCCTAAACCAACAAAAACTGAACCCTCAGTGGCGTTCCTTCACGCCCGCATGACCCGGCTTCATCTGACCGAGGCTGAGTTTTCGTTGAGCGTCATGCCGGACGAAGCCGGGAGCCCCCGAGCCTTCGAATCTCTAGGGCTTGGGGTTTTAGGGCTTGGGGTTGAGGGTTTGGGGTTTAGGGTTTAGGGTTTGGGGTTTAGGGTGTAGGGTTTGGGGTTTAGGGCTTGGGGTTTTAGCTTGGGGTTTAGGGTTTGGGGTTTAGGGTTTGGGGTTTGGGGTTTAGGGTTTGGGGTTCAGGGTTTGAGGTTTAGGGTTTGGGGTTCAGGGTTTGAGGTTTAGGGTCTGAGGTTTAGGGTTTGGGGTTAGGCCTGCACCTCCTTGGGGGCCAAGGCAACCCTTGATACAGGTGTCGTCGCTGTCTTCTGTGGTCTCAGCAGAATCATTGCGAGTCACTTCTTCTCGTTCCAGTCCACGTCACTCTTTCCCACTGGTTCCCGGAAGTCTTTTCGGGGTCTTTCTCAGAGTTTAGGGCTCAGGGTTTAGGGCTTAGGTTTTAGGGTTTAGGTTTCAGGGTTGTCCCGGAAAGCCAGCACCGGTGGTCTGGACTTAGAACGAATGATTGGCCCCTTTCCTAACTGCCTTAAGCCCTGAGGCCTAGGCCCTCAGCCCTAGCCCTAAACCCTAAGCCCCAAGCCCTAAGCGCCCTGAATCCTAAAAGGTTGGTTTGGGCTTCAGGGTTTCAGAATCTCGGAAGCTCAGAGAACTCAACATCGGAATGTGATCTGCGAAGGTGCACACTGGTCCGCGGCATTCGCTCCCCCCCCCCCCTCCCCTCTGACGTATGCTAGTACTTGCTTAAGACCCCCTCCCTCCCCAAACCCAAAAAACAAATCGAATATGTTCTTCCGTATGAGGGTATGTATATGTATGTATAGGGATGATCATCTTTTGTTTTTCGGGGGTTCTGAAGAAAATAGTAGCTAACTTCTAAACCCTAAGCCCGAAGCCACTTTGCAACTGTACTTGGAAGATCTTCTTCAACCCATCGACCCTAAACCCTAAACCCTAAACCACCTTCTTCTTCACGTGGCCTGGCCTCATTGCCATGGGCTCACGGGGGAGCCGGAACGGAAGAACCCACGGGGCGATTTAGGGTTTAGGGTTTAGGGAGCTAGTGCTCGCGAGCTGCCTTGAAGTCCTGTCAAAGTCGTCGCTGCTGGAGCTGCCCCAAACCCCAAACCCTAAACCCTAAACCAATTATTATCCACCTCCTCCCACTCGCGGAGGCAAAGCTTAGTCTGAAACTCGTCTTCGTGAATGACGTCAACTCTGCCGAGATGGAGGTGGCAGGGCCCCCAGTCGAGGGCGTCGGCTTCACATGGGGGGGGGGGGGGGGGGGGTAAGGGTTTAGAGTTTAGGGTTAAGGGTTGGGGTTTTTAGGGTTTAGGGGCTGAGTGTTTAGGGGCTAGGGGTCTTGGGCGTAAGGGTTTTGGGCGCAGGGATTAGGGTTGGGGGGTTAACACCTGTTTTTGTTGTAGTTGTATGTCGGTCCAGACCCGTCGCTGGGCATCTACCAGTTTAGGGTCTTTTGTTTGTGGGCTGGTGTAGGGCTTACCTGAAGGCTCTAATGTACTTCCTTCTTAGGAGCCTTTGGGTAGGCTTTAGGGTTTAGGGTTTTGGGTTTGTTGCAGTTTAGTGTTCACCCTAAACCTAAACCCTAAACCCTTCTTGTCTCCAAAACCTCCCGAAAAAGCACCTCAATCCTGCTCGGTAGCAGGCTTCGCCCCCGACCACCGGCCAAGAACCTCCAAGTGATCTACAGGGTTTAGGGTTTAAGGTTTAGGGTTTAGGGTTTAGGGTTTAGGGAAGGGACCGTTAGAACAGGTACTTTAGGGGTAATGTGGGGCTACTTCGGTATACAGGGACTGTATAAGGTGTATGTATTTCTATATATGTATATAGGGGTTTTCTAGGGGAATAAGGGGCCCTTTCTAGGGTTCCCTCCTTCTATCCCTTAAAACCTGGAAGACGCCTTTCCCTCGCTCCGGGACGCTCAAAAAAACTTGAGGATGCCGGAGTCTATCGTCCCGGGCTTTGCCCAGCCTAGACTTTACAGTAAACCCCAAAAAGTTGGAAACCTTTTTAAGCACAAATAGTGCTGGGATTCCCTATACTCTACTCTTAAGGATTGAGGCTATTGAGTTTCCAACTTTTCGGCTTCTACTGTAGACTCCCCCTCACATCCCCCCCCCCCTCAATAAACAAGATGAAAAAAGCAACTCCCAAAGTGCCTTTAAGCTGTAGAGCCTCAGGGCAACCGCGACCAGGCTTTGTCCAACACCCCCTAAGATCTAATCTTTGGCCCCTAAGGGCGAAACCCGAAACTTAGGGTTTAGGGTTTTTGGGTTTAGGGTTTAGGGTTTAGGGTTTAGGGCTTCTAGAGTTCCCTAAACGCCTATGCTAAAGCCCCCTTCGTAGATGACCCCCTGCGTGAGCACCCTTTTTTCAGGCCCTGGCCTCAAAGGTCAGCGAGGTGAAAGCAAGGATTCTACAGGAGCCGGGGTTTAGGGTTGAGTTTAGGTTTAGAGTGCAGGGCCTAGGGCTTTTAGGGTTTAATCAGGGTGTTACGGCAAAAAGGGTTGAGGGTTTAGGGTTTTAGGCCTCAGAGTTTAAAGCCTCGGGTTCAGGGTCTTGGGTTTTTTTCGGCTTTAGGGGTTCAGGGGTTTTAAGAGTTTAGGGGTTGAGGGTTTAGGTATTGGTTTCGGATTCTACAGGAGCCAGGGAGATCGGGAGTTTAGTAGGGTTTTAGGGCTTTACTTAAGGGTCTTGGGGTTTTGGGGCTTTAGGGTTTTAGGGTTTTTTGGGTTTTTGGGTTTTAGGGCTCTTGGGCTTTGGGGTTGTAGGGTTTTAGGGTTGTAGGGTTTTGGGTTTGCAGTATATGGGGTCCAGGAACTGTTGAGGTTTGTGGTGTGGGTTTGAGAAGCCATGGAGAGGGAGCGAGAGAGAGAGAGAGAGAGGGGGGAGCCAGAGAGAGAGAGAGAGGGGGTGTGTATATGTATGATGTGTATGTCATGTGTGCGTATGTGTATGTGTATGGGTATGTGTATGTGTGTGTGTATGTGTATGTGTGTGTGGCTGCATATGTGTGTGTGTGCGTGTGCGTGAGGGTATAGGGTTTACATTCATAAGGGCTAGTTTTTTTGCTTGCGTTTATAAGGCCAGCAAGGTGACGCGTTCCACAGTTGCAGGGTCGGGGTGCATGGTCATCCTAAACCCTAGGCCCTGGGTAGGGCGCAGAGGGCCAGGGTTTCGGGTTCAGGGTTAGGTTTGAGGGTTGAGGGTTAGGGTTTCCCCAAACCCTAAACCCTAAACCCTAACCCCCTAACCCCCAAGCCTCTAAACCCTTTTTGTTGGGTGCTGGGGGTGGAGGGGTGTTAACCTGCAGGTCTGAGCCCTTTTCTGGGATCTCAGGCCCCCAGACAGCTGAGAATTTAGACCCTAAACCCTACAGTAGGGACGAAATGAACCCTAAAAGGGTTTAGGGTTCATACACCTTAATAGGAATTATAGTAGTATAGGGTATATGACCCCAGTTTTAGGCTTCATTTCGTCCCCAAGGTAAACCCGCACAGAAGAACCTAAACCCTAAACCCTAAACCCGCACAAAAGAACCAGTGCAAAGCATCCTATGGCCCGCTATTCGATGGCCTCAGGGTTTCGGGTTGCCTGAGTGGCTACAAAGCTGGTTCCTTAGGGTTTAAGGTTTAGGGTTTAGGGTTTAGGGTTTGAGGTTTAGGGTAAAGCCCGCAAAAAAAATCACTAAGCCAACCACCCGACTAGCTTGCCTCGCCATTCGCCAGGAATTTTGGCCCTCCTCTCAGCCCGCGCTGGATACTGTGGAAAGGCTTGGGTCTGGGGTTTGGGGTTTGAGGGGGGGGGGGGGGGGGGGGGGGGGGGGGGGGGGTTACCCTAAACCCTAAACCGGGTCTGGACGGGGGTTCACCAGAGAACAAACATTGGCACAGCATCAGGGAATATTATAGGGGTTTAGGGTTTAGGGTTTAGGGTTTAGGGCTGTGAACCTAAACCCTAAACCTAAAATACATAGCGAAACAACCCCGAAACCTTAAACTTGTACCCCTGAAAACCCTAAATACTGTAGCATATAACCCTATAGCCCCAAGTTCATGACCGCTAAACCCTAAACAAACATTGAACGTGTTACGCTGGGCCCTACACTTCTGACACGTAAACCCAAATACTAAACGTAAACCCCGAACTACCCTTAACCCCTAAGTACGAAACGCATAGCCCTACTCCGTAAACTTATAACCCTAAACCCTAAATACTCAACGTGTACCCTAAACCCTAGTCTTAAAACCCTAAACCCTCTGGTAAGGCTGATCAGGAACGACTAGGCAGGCGTTTCTCAAACCCTAAACTCTAAACCCTAAACCCTAAACCCTAAACCCTAAACCCTAAACCCTGGGGCTTCGGGGTTCAGGATTCCTTCTCCAGGACTCAGGTACCAACACCGGGCTCCTCCACAAGTTTCCCTTACAAAGTAGCCAACCCAAAAAAGGGTGCCCTTAATACAAGATGGTAACCCTAAACCCTGAACCCTAAACCCTAAACCCTAAACCCTAAACCCCCCTAAGCCCTTATTGCAATATGGTTCCTGGGCTACCAAGTTGAGGGTTTGACCGTACGTGCGGGACACGGTCGAGTCGAGGCCGCATTTAGGCTCGAAGGATTGGGGTTTAGGGTGTAGGGGTTTTTAGGGATCAGGGTTCAGGATATAGGGTCTTAGGGTTTAGGGTTTAGGGTTTAGGGTTTAGGGTTTAGGGTTTAGGGTTTAGGGTTTAGGAGCCTGTAAACCTCCTAAACCCTCAACCCGAAGCCAAACGGGGTTTGTCGCCCTGAAGCGTTGAGGCTCCGGCTGTTTGCGGGCGGTCGCGAGATCGGCGGCAAGGCCTCACCGTGGCTTTTATAGTCCCTAGGTGGGCTCATGTACCTATCTATAGGGTTTAGGGTTTAGGGTTTAGGGTTTCGGGTTTCGGGTTTGGGGTTTATATAGGACCCCTTTTGGGGGTACTGTTATGAGGCGGCCCCTAATGTCCCCAAACAGGGACCTTTTTTTGAGAACGGACCATCTATGGTGTCAGGACTTAGAGTTGATGAGGCGCTCTGAGGTCACTTTATGGGAACGCGTTTTAAGGTCGAAGGTTATATTAGGAACAGGCTTTAGGGTTTAGGGTTTAGGGTTTAGGTTTTAGGGTTTAGGGTTTAGGGTTTATGTTTCTGTTATTGGTGAGTGTATATCAGGCTCCCTTTTAACCCTGGTGAGTGTATATATTGGGTGTCCTTTTGGGGGTGCAAGAAATATGAAACCTTAGGGTGACTTTTTTTGGGGCTCAGGACGCCTTCAGCCGGGTTATAAGAGTGGCAAGTACGAGAGGTCGCTTAGCTCAAGATGTCCATAGGGTTTAGGGTTTAGGGTTTAGGGTTTAGGGTTTCGGGAGAGAGAGAGAGAGAGAGAGAGAGAGACTGAGAGAGAGATAGAGAGCAAGAAAGAAAAATGAAAAAAAGAAAGAAAGAGAGAAAGAGAGAGAGAGAGAGATAGAGAGAGCAAGAAAGAACAAAAACGAAAGAAAGAGAGAGAGTGAGAGAGGGAGAAAGAGGGAGGGAGTGAGGGAGGGAATGAAGACAGTGCTCCTTTTGATTCTGACTCCACTGTACAAACGTAGCTCCTCGATGTTTGCAGCAAACCAGGGAGGGAGGCATGCCAGTGCCCGAGTGAACGGCGTCCGGCACAGCACCCTAAACCCTAAATCTTAAACCCTAAACCCTTAACCCCTGAACCCTAAACCCTAAACCCAAAAAAAACCCTAAACCCTAAACCCCAAACCCTGAACCCTAAACCCTAAACCCCAAGCCCTTGGCCGCTCTCCGCAAGGAGGACGACTCAAAACTGCTAAAGGATATCAAGATTCCAGCTCCTTGGCCGTTCCAGTCCCATCCCCAAACCACTAAGATAGGCTTAGTAGCTGAGTGAGGGTTTCGGGTTTAGGGTTTAGGGTTTAGGAGACTATATCCCCCTTGGGATTTACTTTTTTGTGTTTGTTTATATAAACCCCAAGAGGACACTAAACATATCAATTTTTAATTAAGTGTCTAAGGGGAGGATAGCAGATAGACGGAGCCCTTCATCTGTTGAATATGCAAAGTCGGTCTTATCAACAATCATATGAAACTTAACAGAACCATCACAACGGCAATAGTACTGATGATAGTAAAAACAAGAATTGAACATACGTAGAGATATTCAGATTATATATTTTAATGTTGTAGCTCACATCGGGTCGTGGGTCCCCTCGGCCCTGGAATTACTTAGGGAGGGTTTAAGGGCGGGCATCATGGTTGCCTAGAAGTCGTGCTCCTTTGCCACAAACGAAGAGCACTTGCAGGCTTGAGCCCTATAGCTAGTCTAACTTTTGTCTATCGGGTGCTGTGTGAAGCGCGCGAATTTGCATAAGGCCTCCGCACATAAAATAGGCGTGCACCGCAATTCTTCTTGGCAAGCCCGTGAGACGCCCGCCCCCTAAAACCCAGAGCTCGAAACCCGCAGATATGAAGATCTGCTTGTCGGGCTCTCTGGCCCAGAGGCGATGTGGTCATTCCTCTAAGTTTATGGTCCCTTTTGCAGTCACGATTATAGGCTACCCCAGAAAGGGACAGCAAACTAGCAGCTTTGGTAACTCGTATCCTGACCCCGGTGAGCACTTGCCATGGCTGCTGCATCGATGTGTCCTCCGCCGCGCAGGAGACGCGCGAAGCCGCTTGGAGGCTCAGGGGCCCTTCTGGGCCGACTCTGCGTCTTGCTTCTGGCAGCCTCTGTGAGCAGGGCACGTGGACCCCTCTTCGCCATGGAGGGACCCTCGAGCAAGGAACCTGAACTGGGGCGGAGCCCGGAATCTCGCAGCGTTTATGTGGGAAACCTTCCCTGGAGCACCAGGGGCGAGGAGCTCCGCGTGATGTTTGAAGAAGTGGGCACAGTGCTCCGGAGCGAGGTTGAGATGTATTCCGGCAGGTCGCGAGGCTGGGCTACGGTGACCATGTCCACTCCGGCGGAAGCTACGAAGGCCGCCGAGAAGTTTGATGGCGTCACGATTCAAGGATCGTTCAAAGGCGACACAGTCGAGCGCCAACTCGTCGTGAATCTAGACAAGCGCTCGTTGCTGCTGACTAAGGTGCCCACGGTCGCGACGTTCGAGACCATCAGGAACTTGTTCGAGGAGTACGGCGTGCGCCCGCGCTGGGTGAACCGCGGCTTAGACCACACTCAGAAGTCTCCTGAATACGCGGTGGTCATTTTCAATACAGAAGAGGATGCCCAACAAGCATTGAGTATGAACGAGAAGGAGATGGGAGGATGGACACTGTATGTGGGCCACATCTGACATGCCCTTGCACAGTGCTGCATTGTGAAATGACTGCCCAGGGTCTGCCCGAAATCCTAAACCCTAAACCCTAAACCCTAAACCCTAAACCCTAAACCCTGCACCCTGCACCCTGCACCCTGCACCCTGCACCCTACACCCTACACGGGGCCTTTGTTCACCTCCCTGGTTCCCGCTCCAGATCGAGGCGTTCCCTCAAGAATTTTTATGCGGGGGCTTACTAAAGTCGGGGGTACCTTATTGGGGCTTCCCAAATTGGGGTTTAGGGTTTTTAGGGTTTAGGGTTTAGGGTTTAGGGTTTAGGGTTTAGGGTTTAGGGTTTAGGGTTTAGGGGGTACCTTCTTGGGGTCCTGATTATAAGGGGATCCTACTATTTGGGGTCGATTTAATGTGCCATTTCCCTCCGTGTAATTCCTTTGGCTCACTGTCTCAGGCTACGGGTCTAAAAGTCTAAGATTCAGAATAATACAGTACCCTAGGGGTTTAGGGTTTAGGGTTTAGGGTCCATGTATCCAAAGTGGGTTCAGGTTTAGGGTTTAGTTCTCTAAACTAGGGTTTCCTTGTGGGATCCCTTCTTTAAAGGGTGCTGCTGCCTTATAATGGTACCCAAACAGGGGCCAGAATGTAGGAAGCGCATGGTCTTACTGTGACTCATAATAAGAGCCAGCCCAACAGATCCCCTGAAGTTTGGCATATTTTCGTGCGTTCCTTTCTTGCGTTTTCAGAATATCTAATGTTTTCTCAAGTTTTGGTGCATTCAAAAACCCGCTCGCTAGTTGTCATGCTACACCTTCGGCGCTCACCATATCACATGTGGCGTGCGAGCGAAACGAGCTGCGTCTGTTCGTTTCTTTCACGATATCAAGTCTCCTCTGCATCATTGGCCCGGCAGAGGTCTTTGCTGCGAAGCCCTAAACCTTATAGATTGGGATGTTCCCTTAATATGGAGTACAGTGCCCCTGATTGCAATCGCCATTAGAGTAGAAGGCAGGAACATCCCAACTTATGGACCTGAAGCTCCTCATGGTTTACAGGGGATCCCCAAAAAAGGTCCCCATCCCCATCGTTTAGATCGACCTCCCCATATGTATCCATGGGCCCACGGGGCGCACCCTGAGTAGGTTTAGGGTTTAGGCTTTATTGTGGTCAGGGTTTTGGGCTTATAGGTTTAGGGTTTAGGGAAGAGAGTTCTTGAAGGTGCATGAGTAAGAAGCCACATGTAGGCTCCTAGTGCAAGTACCAAAACAAGGCTAGAACCACGGACAACGAGATTTTATACTTGCGCTACTTACAACCCCTAAACCGTAAACCCTAAACCCTAAACCCAAAGCCGTGGCCTCGCCAAGGTGGTGTCCCAGGGGCCAACGTACCAGGCTCAGCCACGCATTCTTGGGCTGGATTTGGTTTAGGGTTCAGGGTTCAGGGTTCAGGGTTCAGGGTTCAGGGTTCAGGGTTCAGGGTTCAGGGTTTACATACCCCACCTGGCTCTGCCCAAGCTCTTTTTCAAGAAACCTCCTAAACCCTAAAGCCCAAGCCCTAAACCCTAAACCCTAAACCCTAAACCCCCAACCCTAAATCCTAAACCCTAAACCCTAAACCCTAAACCCCCAACCCTAAACCCTAAACCGTACACCCTAAACCCCAAGCCCTCAGCCCTGGCACCCACAAGCCATCCCAAGAGCCCTCCCCCGAGGCCCGTGCACGTAGCCGCCGTCCTGAAGGGTGGATCCGGCGCCGCAAACGGACAGAGCAAAGAGGCCGCCGGGGGGCCCGGGGGGGGTGGGGGGTTAGGGCTTCGGGTTTAGGGTGTAGGGTCTAGGGTTTATAGGGTTTAGGGGTTGAGATTGAAAACCCTAAACCCTAAACCCGAAACCCCAACTGGGGCGTGTTGGAGCTTGTGTTTTCCTATTGGGGCCCCGAACGTAGTTTTTTCCGTTTTGGGGACTGAGTAGTTGTTATATCGCTACGTGGATCGTCGCATAGATCGCTTGAGTTTGAGGCGTGAGAGTCTGACAACTGCAAGTTTAATCTACGGCTTGGGACTGGCAGCGCGTTTATGGAGTACTTTGTTCAGCTCATTTTGGAGACGTGGGTTTAGGGTTTAGGGTTTAGGGTTTAGGGTTTAGGGTTTAGGGTTTAGGGTTTAGGGTTTAGGGTTTAGGGTTTAGGGTTTAGGGTAGGAGACCGATAGGAAAACAAGAAAGAACTACATTCGTACTAAAAATCTAATCGAAACAGCTTGTCCAGGTTTTCGCACGGAACGGATCATTATGGCCCCTTACCTTCTTCAAAGGGTTTTGAAGTAAGGGCCCTTGGGTCTTATAGGGGATTACAAGGGGTAAAGAAGGGGTCGCCTTTTCAGGGCTGTTAAGCCCTAAACCCTAAGCCCTAATGGCCCCCATTTAAGGGCCCATACTAAGCAACCATTCAACTACCCGAAGATTCGGGTTGCTCCCGCAAGAAGCTCCCTTACAGAGAGTGCGAGGGAAGGTGCTGAGGTTGAGGGGTTTAGGATTTAGGGTTTAGGGTTTAGGCCCCCTAAACCCAAACCCCTTAACCCTATAAAACCCTAGAGCCCTAAACGCTAGAAACCCTAAAGCCCTCAGCGCACGACCGTACACAGAACCAGGAGCCTGGGGTTTGGGTGTACCAACAAAAAGGCCCAAGGTAGAACAAGTACCCCAAACCCGAACCCCCAAGCCCCTAAAACCCCAACTGAACTCTGGACCTCAAACCCTGAACCCCAAAAAGGGTTTGGGGTTTCAGGGCTTTAGGGCAAACAAGCCCAAACCTGTAAGCCCTAAACCCCAGACCCTACAACCCACACAACCCCAAGCCCCACACCCCCACACCCAGACTCTCAACCCCCCAAACCCCTCAACCTCTCACCCCTTTCGACCCAAAAATAGATCTTAAGTTTGTATGGGGCCTAATCCCTATATAGAGGTGTATCTGCCCCGGCCAGCACGTCAGCAAGTGCAAGTTCTTTCGATAGTTGTACAGATACCACTCCGCCAAGGGCGAGTGTAACTTCTTTCACTCAGGCATTTTGCCAAATCCGCCATGTCGTTGCCACCAGCAAACACCCTGGAAGAGTTTAGGGCTTCAGTGGACCAACGACCAGTTTTTGCGGCCAACACAAGACTGTTCTTCGATGAGCATAGCAGCCGCAAACGCAGCGCACCGACCCCAATAGCATCAACCAGGACCACTCCGCTCGAGGCAGAAGTTGACCAAGCGGCGGAAACCGGATCCGGCGGCGCGAGCTCGACCACGGGCACAACAGGCCTAGTTGTGACCACACCGCACCTCGACGATCAGGCAGCGTATCAGCTGACAGCAAGCAGGTTGGGACACGACATCAACAACCCGCACGCGGTCGAGTCGTTCCTGAACTCCAAAGTAGCCACTGCTCGCGACGTGCTACGTCTGGTCAAGGGATATCACGAGGCCATCATTCGTCCGGAGCTCTATGGGGCCGTCGTCCAGATGGAGAACGCCCTCAAGGTTGTTAACGACCGCCTCTTCAGCGCACAGTCCGAGCTGAGGTTCATGGCAAGTGAGAACCGCTCCCAGCAGCGAGCAGCGGCACCAAAGTGGGCTCATGCTCATTACCACAGGCTGGCCGTCGGGGTTGTCACCCGAACAGCGCCAGTATATGTTGGGCTGGATGATTTCGCAGCTGCCGGAGGCGAGGGCTTTCTTGACGAACAGAGGCCTCCTGAAAGACGACATGGACCACTCCGCACTCCCGCCTGCATTCTGGTTCAATATCCTCACCATTGACCCGACCACGGTCCCGCAAGGACAGGGATTCTACTCGACCATGACTATGCTGACATTTAAAGCGTGGGATCTGAGGAGCGCTTTCCTGAGCAGATATGGGGGATCGAGCGGTACTCCTCTGTACAGTGCTCCGACCACTCCGCAGGTGGGGAAGCATATCAGGGTCAGTCCCTGTGCTCCCCAATGGCAGCGTAAGTTGGAGGCTCCCCTGCGTGTTCTGATTGCAGTTTGTAATTCCCGCCCAGATTGTGCGGACAAGCGTCTCACAATCTTGTGGAAATCCCTCACTCTTATGGCCCCTACAGAGACCCCGGACTTCGACCACGACGCCGTGGCCTGGGGGAGACTGTTTTATGAGGAGAGCAATGGCTCCTTCAAGGGCAGGCTGGAGGTATGCCCAGACCTGCTGCGCATCATGATGAGTGGGCCTGTTGACCACTCCGCCAAGGAAGAATCCCTCTGGTCGGAAAAGTGGAATGAGATTATTTGGGGCACACAGCTGACCATGGATCAGATGGACCAAGCCGCCTACCAGGCTGCCAAGCAGCAGGGCAAAGGCTCTGGGAAGGGCACCCAGTATGGAGGTGGTCGTCGCCATTGGTCCAACATGCTGTTGCACAATTCGCATTTCAGTCCGTTTCCATTTGAGCTTGAAATTGCTCAGGTGGAGGCTGTAGCCTACATCTGGGACGAATTTTGTACGAAAAGTGGACAGCCGGGTGAGTGTGTGGGAGACATTCGTGCCTGCACTTACCAGGGCAAACCCCTGCTTCCCAACGATGGCGACGAAGAGATGCATGGGACCACCACGCCCTCACAGTCCCAGATGCCATATTCCAAGGCTTCAGCCCCCAAGCCCCCAACAGCAGGGGGCAAGGGAGCCAAAGGCTCCTGAAGTTTTAACTGGTGCACGGGGATGACCAACACTCTCAGTGTTATGGTTGCTTGTCTTTCTGTGACTGATCCCCGAACCACAGCACAGTTTGAAGCCCCTGGTGTGTCTGCTCCGCAGCACACCAGGGTGCAAGCCCCTGGTGTGTCTGCTCCGCAGCACACAAGGGTGCCTGTAGTCTTTAGTTCGGGGTTATGTCATTGGTGCAGCCAACCCAGTCCAAGGCAGAGGGAGCACTCACACCATTTGAAACTTTCTGAAGGTGAGACGTCCTTCTCGGACCATACCGCGTTTGAGCTTCGGTTTTGCGTGTACAGAAGGGGTTTCTCAGCACAGACCACACCCCCAAGAGCCCAAACAGTGGATGCTGTTTCACAAAGCGCCAGAAATAGATTAATGCACTCCCTGAATGGCAACACTACTGTTCATCCTTTTAGGACAGTTTTACTCCTTGAATATTTTGTACCTGAACTCCCACCCCCACCCAGATACGATATAGCTCAATTGCTCAAATTTAGGTCTGGTTTGCTTACCTTGGACCACAACTCGCAGCCGGTTTCTGTTCTAAGTATTAAGACCACACCGCGCATAGACCCCGTCCTCCCCCACAAACATCGATCCTCTCGCTCCGGTAAAAGAATTCGGTTTCTTCACCCTCAAGGACATTTTGTAAACTACAAGCCATCAGTCCGTACCCTGAAGGGGGGGTCTAGGAATTCACGAATTAGGAAGAATTTAAAACCAGCCGGTTCAGCCGCCGACTCCGCCTCCATGAGGCACACCGGGAGCCCTTTTAGGGCGAACGAAGCGAGTTCCCCAAAAGCGGGGAGGGACCATACCTCTAGGCAGGGGACCAGGAGAAGGAGGCTCTGTCGTAGAGCATACAGATCCTGGTGCCGAGAGTGCAAACAGCTGGGGTTAGAGGGGGCGGACTCCCCACTAACCTCCCCCCCGAAGTCCAAAAAAGTCTCCCACAACAAGACAAAGATCTTTCGCGACAGCATAGAATGGCAGAATGCCATACAGCGAAAGACAAAGCCGACCAGAGACAGACTACAGACCACACCGCCTTTGGCTTATAACCATAAGCTTAGGGTAGGTGCCCAAAATGTCCAGGGACTAGCTGACACCCTGAAGTTAAAGAACCTCATCCAAATGATGCAAGAGCACAGTCTAGGTATTCTCATTCTTAGTGAAACAAAGTCTCCATCCTACTACTCATACACTTCCGAGGGCCACCTAGTTGTGCAGTCAGGTTATCATAAGGATAGGTTTGCAGGCATTGGAGCCATCATCCACCCTAGGATCCGACCACACCTAGCAGATGTTGTGCAGGTTTCTAACCGAATCATACATCTTACTTTGAATAAAAAGGGTGGACGAATCCACATAGTGGGAGTGTATGCACCTCACTCTGGGTTGGACCACGACGCCATTTTGGGATACGCTAGAGGAGTATCTTTCCAAAATCCCACACCCTGAACCAGTCATTGTCACAGGAGATTTCAATGTACGATTTCAGGCCCAACACTCGAACGATGAAGGGGTCACTGGACCATTCACATATGGTAAGGGTAGGAGCTACATTGACCACTCCGCTACTTCCAACAGAAGCTTGTGTGTTAAAGCAATGCAGCAGTTAGGCATGGTTGAGGCGGGTTCCTACAAGTCACCCAATCCGATACACCAGATCACTTTCCGTGACAAAACGGCCCCTCCGGCAGATTGGAGCCAACTGGCCCTAGATCCGCTCATAATGCAGCAGTTTTACGACGTAACACTCAAGCAATTCGGATCACAGGCATTGTCCTTGGCCTCACACATCCGTGCGTTTCTTCCACTGGATCAACCCTTACCGCCCCCCAGCTCAACACCTTCGCCGGACCCGACTAGGTTTCAACGATTGGACCACACCTTCGTTCGATCCCAGTGGTTGTCGTCGGTTAACTCCTGTAGGTCAAAGCTACACACAGGGTACCCATCGGACCACTACCTCTTGGTAACTGAGGTCCAGATCAAACTTGCGCAACGAAAACAGCGCTCCAAGTATCGCGCCAAATTCGACTTTGCGCAGGTCACACAAACAGTTCGCGATGCATTCAACCGTACAATCCGAGCTTCTCTTTCAACAACAGTCGCCCCCCAAGACCACCCCGCTGAAACAAGCATACATAGCCCGTCCATTTGGTTCTACACAGATGGAGCAGGCACCAAAGGGAAAGCCACGGGTACCACACCAGCAGGTTGGGGTTGGTGCGCACGCCTCTCCCCAAACGGGGACGGGACCACACCGCCAGATCTTACGGCCTCCGGCCCGGTTTGTACCGACCAGCGACACGTTAAATACATCGGCGCTAGAGTAGGATCCAATAATACAGGCGAGCTTACTGCCATCATAGAGGCACTGCTATACGCACATGAGCTGGAGTACAGGGAAGTGGTCATTTACACAGACAGCCAATGGTCCCTTAACATGATCACAGGTAAGTGGCGCCCTAAAACCAACAAAGACCTGGTGCTCTTGGCGCAGACGCTAGCCTACGAAGCAGGGATCAAAACAAGTTTTCAGTGGGTTAAGGGTCATGCAGGTCACTACTACAACTGCATAGCAGATGGCTTGGCAGCACAGGGTAGGGATAGCAAAGAGTATAAGGGAGGCAGGAGACAACCAATAGCAACGCACGCCTCACAGACCACGCCCCCCACCATGCACGGCTCGCTCACCGATTTCCTCAACGCGCCAGCAACGCTTCCCCCTGCAACAGCGCACCATTGCCAAACCCTGGATTCGTGAAGCCACGCTGAGGGCCCTGGCACAGGCCCGTGTTGCTCAAGCTGAACAGTCGGAGGACTGGAAAAAGTTGCGCAACCAGGCTAAAAGATTAGCGCGTAAAGATAGGGTCCATTGGGTTCATGAGCAACTGCTGGCTGATCCGGCAGGGACCACATCGCCAGTGTGGAACACGGTTAGACGTCAGCGTAAAGGTTTTCAAGGCCGCCGTACTCAGCTTATAGTAGAGGGTAAGCCAGTACCATGGACGTCAACCCATGTTGCTTTCCGAAATCATCTACAGGACACACAGTGGGGACAACCACACATCCCGGACCACTCCGCACAGAAACGCTCCACGAGATTACCCCTCCGTCAGCCAGCGCCGGATGAGCCCTTGTTTACCCGCGGCGAATTGTTGGATGCCTTGGGTAAAACCAAAAAGGGGAAAGCGCCGGGCCCCGATGGTATAGTTAACGAAATCCTTCAGCTTTTGGACGCGGAGGGCGAAAGGCGCCTGTTGGAGTTTTATAACGAAGTTTGGAACAACAGGACCACACCGCCAGATTGGTCTCACGCAACAATAGTTTCTATTTACAAGGGAAAGGGGGATGACTCGGACCCGGCATCATACCGCCCCATTTCCTTACTTAACGTTACCTACAAGGTGTATGCTGCAGTGCTCCAAGCTAGGCTGGCTAGCGCATTTGATGAAAGACTTCGTCCACAGCAGTTTGGTTTCAGGGCTGGAAGGGGTACACGTCACCCCCTGTTCGTGGTCAGAAGGGCTATGGAGTGGTCGACCATGACTAACAGAAACCTACAATTACTATTTCTAGACTGGAAACAGGCCTTTGACTCCTTGGACCACACCGCTATGCTACAAGCGTTGCAGCGCTTTGGACTTTCACATAAGATGTTGGACAACATAAAATCTATCTATGCTAATCCAACGTTCCAAACAGTAGGTCTTGACCACACCGCCGTAGGACAAGTTAAGGCTGGAATTAGACAAGGATGTCCGCTCAGCCCCTACCTTTTCCTTATTGTGCTAACTGTGATCTTCGAGGACCTGGACGGGGAATTGCAACAAAGAGGGGTCCCGACCAACACATGGTCAGAGGGGTTCCCGGTGGCAGATATGGAATACGCAGATGACACGCTACTCCTTGCTCTGACCACACCGCAACTCCAAAGCATTCTAAGCGCCCTGGAGGAGCTTGCAGCGGAATATGGTATGTCCCTAAATAAAATTAAAACGGAGCTCCTGGTACGCCCCAACTACTCCGAGCCTGCGCTGCGATTTAAGGATGGGTCAAGCGTCCCCACAAAAACTGTGGTCAAGTACTTGGGTAGCATGATCTCCTGGGCCAAGCCTTTCGAGACAGCTTTTTATCACCGGGCAGCTCTAGCTGAAGAGGCATTCAAAAAACTAAGACTTATATGGAATAGCACACTCTGCCTCAAAGAGCGTCTCAAAATCTTCCAGGCCACCTTTCTTCCCGTTCTAACTTACGGTCTAGACGCACTTACCCTAACCACACCGCACCTCAAAAGAATAGATGCATTTTACATTCGTTTCCTTAGAAGAGTAGTGCGAATTAAGGCCTCCTATTACTCCAGAATCCCCAACGTAGAGGTCTATGAACAGGCACACAGACCACGCCTTCCATCCCACCTGCTCTCGGACATGCAATATAAAATGATGAGGGAGGTATTCTTGGCCCCTAGAAAGGAGGTATATCACTCTGTAGTCTTCGGTTCGGCTCACAAGGATCGGATTCTCAGCCAGGGACGTCGGCGGGGTATGCAATTTCCCTACTGGGTTGAAGTGGTCTCTCGCCAGTACTTTCCTCACATTTGCAACTCCCCCGACCACCCCGCCCTAGGACCTCATTATAAGTACGCCCAAATACACAAGGAGCTGAGAAACCCCCAACTCGGGAAGACGCCAAAGCGCGCGGACTGGCGCGCAGGGCCATAGCAAAAAAAAAAAAATCCTTATATAGCCTTACAAACCCAATTTACGGGAGCCTCAATTCCCCCCCCCCCCAGTACCCTAAAGCCCAACACCTAAAGCCCCAGTCCCTGACCCGAGCCCAAACCCTAAGCCCGAAATCTCAGAACCCCCTAAAGCAACCCCGAAGCCTAGACCCTCAACCCTTTGGCGACTTCTAAACCCTAAGCCCTACACCCGAAACCCTAAACCCTTGACCCTGAACCCTAAACCCCAAACAAAAGAACCCCGAACCCCAAACCCTAATCCCTAAACCCCAAACCCTAAACCCTCAACCCTAAACCCCAAACCCTAAACCCCAAACCCTAAACCCTTAATCCTAAACCCTAAAACCTAAACCCCCCCGGCCCTCTCCAGGCGGTGAGTGGTGAAGCGTCCCAGTGTTTTTGCACCTTGCGGCCTCCCCAGTCTGGTCTTGGGAGATGGCCTTGACTTGGGTTTAGGGTTGAGGGTTGAGGGTTGAGGGTGTAGGGGGTAGGGGCGGAGGGTTGAGGTTTGAGGGTTTGGTTTGGGGGTTTGCGATTTGGGGGTTTTGGGGTTTGGGGTTGTGACTGAGAGGTTCCCCTGAGGACACTCCCCCCACCTGCCACCCCACACCCTCCTCATTTCAGGATTCTTGTCGACTTGCCCTGAAACAGCCGCCGGATTTGAAGAGAGCTGAGCAAGGCTTTTCATTAGCTCAACTTTTTGTTGTTCGGGGCGGGTGGGGGCTCTAAGCCCTAATCTAGTGGTTGGGGCCTAGTTTAGGGTTTAGGGCCACTCCCCAATTGCAACGGAACCCTCAACCCTGAACCCTAAACCCTAAACCCTAAACCCTAAACCCTAAGCGCCAAGTGCTTCTTGCTTTGCGCTCAGGCTGTGAGGCGAACGACCAGGACTTCAACTGCAGAGTTTGTAGAGCCTTCCTTGGTAGCCCAGTGGTACCCTTACAGTTTAGGGTTTAGGGTTTCGGGTTTCGGGTTTCGGGTTTAGGGTTTAGGGTTTAGGGTTTAGGGTTTTAGTAGCCCAGTGGTACCCTTGACCCTTTATTTTTGGTTCTGGGTTCCCCTTATAAAGTAGCCAACCAAAAAAGGGTGCCCTTATTGCAAGATGGTTACTGGGCTACTAAGCTTCTAAGCGCGACCCTGAACCCTAAACCCTAAAGCCTAAACCTCAACCTCGCCTTCACACACACACACACACATATATATATATATATACATACACATATACATATACATATATGTATACAAAAACACAAAGTTTTGTTTTATCTTCAAGCCTTTACCCATGATCGGGCGTTGCCGCGGGCATTGCCCCTTGATTGCCCAAGAATTCGCGGGGCATTGCCCAAAGGCAGTACTCTAGGAGTCGGAAGAATGACTAATAGTATTCCCTTATAGGGTCCCTTTGTAATTATACTACAATAGCCACCCAAAACACCTTATTCTAATTATTCAGGACCCTATATTCGGTACACACTCCGCGGGCATTGGACACAAGTCCGTGGGCATTGATCAACCCCCTGGTTTCTATAGTAGGGAATGAGGGAATGAGGGCCCTATATGTATATATAAATACATATACCCTTTAAAGGATGATACAGGGTCCTTCACTCCCTAATTACTAGAACCGGCCAGTCAAAGTTTTCCGTGCGCATTGGTCAAGATTCCGGGGGCATTTTGGTCAAATTCCCGTGGGCATTGATGAACATTCCGCGGGCATTGGTCAAAGTTTCCGTGCGCATTTGGCCAAAGAGTCAAGGTCGGGGTGGGGAATGGTGCATTGGCAACACTCCCGCGGACAGGGTTAAGGGCCCTACAGCGAGTGCTTTGGCTTGAGTGACTTGAGATGCTGAACACTACCCGAAACCCTAAACCCTAAACTCTAAACCCTAAACCCTAAACCCTAAACCCTAAGAACCCGGACGTGGTTCAGAGATGCTGCTGCCTGAGAAACCGAAGGCCTCCAAATGCATCCCTGTGCCCAAACCATTGATTCACAGGATAGCCCCTACACTACCCTTGAACCTAAACCCCTAAACCCTCAACCTAAACCCAATCCTCCCGCCTTGTTGAGAAGGTACTTTGCGGGTTGTGGGAGCTTAGGGAGGGGATGGGAGCGGATCCTATAGATGAAACCTCTGCCTGCCGAACCTTCTACGCCACTTGTATCCAGTGACTCAAGCAAGTGGTGACGAAAGTGTACCACGCAAGCATCCTAAGATCCAGGCAACCCAAGCGTTCCGGGTTCTCCCAAGTATTGGACCCTGTGTCAGGGCCCCTAAACCCTAAACCCTAAACCCTAAACCCTGAACCCTAAGCCTAAACCCTAAACCCTAATTAAACCCTAAACCCTAAACCCTAAACCCTAAACCCTAAACCCTAAACCCTAAACCCTAAACCCTAAACCCTAAACCCTAAACCCTAAACCCTAAACCCTAAACCCTAAACCCAAAACCCTAAACCTAAAACCCTAAACCCTAAACCCTAAACCCTAAACCCTAAACCCTAAACCCTAAACCCTAAACCCTAAACCCTAAACCCTAAACCCTAAACCCTAAACCCTAAACCCTAAACCCTAAACCCTAAACCCTAAACCCTACCCAGGGTTTAGGATATGTAGGGGGACTCGCAGGTCGATCCTAAACCCAAGTTATCCCTCAAACCCTACGCCTCAAAAGCCTGAAATGTTCAACCCTGCTTAGAAGCTCTTTTGAGGGTTTAGGGTTCAGGGTTTAGGGTTCAGGGTTTAGGGTTTAGGGTTTCGGGTTTAGGGTTTAGGGTTTAGTAGCCCCTAAAACCCCCATGATAATCCCGATTTACTCACCTTACTAACCGGTTCTCAGTGGGGCTCCCCTAAACTCTAAGCCCTAAACCCTAGACCCTAGACCCTAAACCCTAAACCCTCTCCCTTGGCCAGGATTTCGTGGCCTCCGTGAGGGCAGGGAGCGAAAATGCTGAGGTCCGCTGCGTTGGTGCTGGTGCACAGGTTCGCGCCTGAGGCTCCCAAGCAGCTAAACGGCTAGCTTGCTTCAGATTCAACCCTAAACCCTTAACCCGAAACCCTAAACCCTAAACCCCGCAAGAGCAACCTGTACATCTTGGCTCACGTGGCAGCGCGTGGGGTGCGAGCCGCGACCGGCGGGGGAGGGCTTCAATGGTAGAATTGTTAGGGTTTAGGGTTTAGGTTTAGGAATTCGGGTTCCGGGCTTCAACTGCTTTCGAGACCTGATAAGCCCGACACTCTCTGACCCTAAGCCCTATAAACCGTATGAACATTGTAAACCCTATGCACCCTATACACCCTATACACCCTACAAACCCTATAAACCCTTTAAACCCTTTAAACCCTATAATCCCTATAAACCCTATAAACCCTCAACCCTGAAACCTTAAAACCCTATAACCCTAAAACCCTACACCCCATTGTGAATACCATAAGCCCTTCTACCAGAAGCCCGTAATGACGGCCTCCAAGGTGCACTCGAGTTTATGGTGTTAGGGTTAGGGTTTAGGGTTCGTATGGCACAGCGTTTAAGCTTCAGGATTTATATGGTACAGGGCTTTGGGTTTAGGGTTCAGGGTTTAGGGTTCAGCGAGAGCTCGCACGCTGGGGTGTTGGGCTTTACAGAGCTTCGAGTTTAGGTTTCATGGTTCAGGGTCCAGGGTTTAGGATTTAGGGTTTAGGGCTAGGGTTTAGGGTTTCGGGTTTAGGGTTTCGGGTTGAGGGCTTGTCGACCCCAGCTCGCGCCACGTTTCAGAATACGTGTCACTCATAGAAGAAGCTGCCTTTGCCTTGAGGGCTTATTTAAGGTTTGTAGGCCCTTTCTAGCTCTTCAAAGCAGCTTAAGTCGTCCGTCAGAGCAAGCCTGCGCTTTTGGGCGCTGTCCATGAGGAATGGGCTTAGCGTTTAGGGTTTAGGGTTTAGGGTTTCGGGTTTAGGGTTTAGGGTTTAGGGTTTAGGGTTTGGGGTTTAGGGTTTAGGGTTTCGGGTTTAGGGTTTGGGGTTTAGGGTTTCGGGTGTGTGGTGTCAAAGGATGCCAGTCAGAAGTACCCTTGAAAAACCCTAATAAGCCTGAAATCCGAACCTTGAAGCTGCAGATCCTCTGACCCTCAGCCCTACACCCGAACGCTAAACCCTAAACCCTAAACCCTAAACCCTAAACCCTAAACCCTAAACCCTAAACCCTAAACCGCCTAAACCCTATAACCCTGAGTCCTAAACCTAAAACCGAGACCCCCACGACTCTATAGACCAGGCTTGGCAATCAATAATTTTTGCCGCACCCAGACCTGAAAATCCAGCCTGGAGAGCTCCCCCCCCCTCCAAAAAAAGCAAACAGCAAAACATAGTAAGAAAAAAACAGAAAACGAAAACCGCAAACCCTAAAACCTAAAACCTAAACCCCCCAAAGCCCCTAAATCCGATTCCAAGAGCTTGCTTTGACATGCTGCGTCTCACCCGGGCCAGGGAATGTTTAGGGTTTAGGGGTTAGGGTTTAGGGTTTAGCCTAAAGACAACCACTAGTTGAACGAAAAAAACACCCTAAGCCCTCAAAAGCAAACACACCTGAATCCGAAAGTTTTTTTTTTTTTTTGGGGGGGGGGGGGGGGGTAGTGGGGTGGGGGGAGGGGGGAGGGGGCGGGAGGGGAGGGGGGGGGAGGGGGGGGGGGAGGGGAGGGGGGAAGGGAAGGGGGACGGGGGGGGGGGGGGGGGTGGGGAGGGGGGCGGGAGGAGGGGGGGGGGGGAAAGGGGAAGGGGGACGGGGGGGGGGGTGGGGAGGGGGGGGGGGGAGGGGGGGGGGGTGTGCCTGATCAAAGGATGTGAAATCCCAAACCCTAAACACGCTCGGCCGAGGCCCTTACAGCCCGCGAAAAGAGAAACGGAAAGGTGAGGGTTAAGCCTCACCGTCTGTCCTGGACAGGCCAACGGACATCCGCCTTTCTTACGACAACGTCAGTACTCGGCTAAGGGATGGCCGGCACCCATTTGCCTTTGGAGGTGGTTCAGGGTTTGGGTTCAGGGTTTGCCGGGACCCCCTTCCGGGGGCCCCGTCCCCCCAACCCCCCCGCCAAGGGCGCCCGGTTTAAGGGCCCCGGGCTTTCCGGGCCCAGGGCCCCACCCGGAAAATCAATGGTTTTGCGCACCCCTCCATTTCACACAAGAAGCGGCAGGAAAGCCCAGAGAGCCAAAGGCTTCAAAAGCTTCAAAAGGCCCACTAGAAGAAGGGGGACCACAATATTTGTCCGTGCCCACAATGAAAAATGCGATTTTTGAATATTGAAAACGATGGTTTGAGGCACCCCTGCCCGCAATGAAAAATGTTCTTTTTTAGTACTGAAATCGATGGCTTTGGGCACCCCGCCATTTCACCCCAAAAGGACCAGGAAAGCTGCAGGAAGCCCCCAAATCAGCAAGGGCCTCTACGGGCCCTGACGTGCCGAAGGCCCGAAAAGGGCCGAGGCTACCCCGAACCCCAGCTTAAACCCTAACACCGCAAAACCCTGCGACGGCCTTCAAGCAAATAAGGGCCTCTACGGGCCCTAACGTGCCGAAGGCCCGAAAAGGGCCGAGGCTACCCCGAACCCCAGCTTAAACCCTAACACCGCAAAACTCTGCGAAGGCCTTCAAGCAAATAAGGGCCTCTACGGGCCCTAACTTGCCGAAGGCCCGAAAAGGGCCGAGGCTACCCCGAACCCCAGCTTAAACCCTAGCGATTGAAATACTCATTGGCGAAAAAAAACTAATAGGTTTCCTGACCTTCAAATGAATAAAGCCTCTACGGCCCCTGACACGCCGAAGGTCCGAACAAGGCCCCGAGAGACCCCAAGAGCCAATTAAGCCTTCAAAAGGCTTCAAAAGGCCCCCTAAAAGAAAGGGGACCCCAGGATGCCCGTACCCGCAGTGAAAAATGCGATTTTTTGGTAGTGAAATCGATGGTTTTTTCCTTCATTTTACCCCGAAAAGGCCAGGAAAGCCCCCAGGAAGCCCCCAAAAGGCCCCAAGAGCCACCAACGTAATTGAGGCCCTTAAAGAAGGGGAATCCAGGAGCAGGCACAAAGGGTTTCCCTGACCTTCAAATAAATAAGGGCCTCTACGGGCCCTGACACGCCGAAGGCCCGAAAAGGGCCGAGGCTACCCCCAACCCCAGCTTAAACCCTAACAGCGCAACTTTAAAAACATCAAAGCAAGCATCAGAGCACAAGAAAGTAAATTCCATAAACCCTAAACCCTAATAGAGTATAGTTTGGGTGGCCGGGGTGGGTTGACGGGCAATGCGAGCGCGCGGCCCGGGGTGTTTCACACCCGAGCGCGCGCCCTCCCCTGACACACCCTTGTCCCTAAACCCTAAACCCTAAACCCCAAACCCCTAAACCCCAAGTTGGGTCGAGGCTGCAGGTCCCTGGGCCCATCCATGAGATGCGATGTACTGCGCTGTAGCACACGCGGGTCGCGGCGTCTCCCACGGCTTCAAGTGACTTTCGAGGTGTCCGACGTTTTGGAGTTTAGGATTTAGGGTTTGGGGTTCAGGGTGTAGGGTTAAGGGTTTTGGGTTTCGGGTTTGGGGTTTAGGGTTTAGGCTTTAGGCTTTAGGGTTGACCTAGACTGGTGGTGCGAGACTTTCGGGGTTTGGCACCTTGCTACTTTTGGGGATTTGGGGTTCCGGGTTGAGGGATTCGGGTTTCGGGTTTAGGGTGAGGGGCTTAGGGTTTAGGGTTTAGGGGTTGTTGGGTACCTAAACCTGTCTTGTGCGTCCAGTGCGAGGAGACGCCGTGAGAGCTACGATTCTTGGGCTGAGGTCTCCACTAGGTGGCACAGGCCATAGAGCCTCATACCTTCGAGCTTTAGGGTTTAGGGTTCAGAGCTTTAGAGCTTTAGAGCTATAAACCGCAAACCCTAAACCCCAAACCAACCCGCTAACTTGACAGTTTGGGGCGTGGGTCTAGGCTAGGTTTTTTTCCTCACAACTTCGCGCTTTGCTACTTTGAGGCTTGGGGTGGTGTAGGTTTTCCTGATCATTGAAGAAGCCCGTTTTGGTAGAATCCAGCAATGGCTATTTTCCAAATCTGGGGTTGCCCCGGATATACTGCAAATCTAGCACAATCCCCTCCAAAAGCCCAAATACCAGGGTTTTGGGGGGTTATAGTAGTATAATAATGAAGGGACCATAAGGGACTACCATTAGTAATCCCTAGTTAAACCCTAAACCCTGAACCCTGAACCCTAAACCCTAAACCCTACCCCTATAGTAGTTAAGGGAGGCAGGAGCAGGCCTGCCAGCCCAACTTCTTCTATCGGAGCTACAAGGATAGACTCCAGCATGTTTTTGTACGCCTCTCCCGGTTTTCAGCAGATCGCTTAGCTACCGCAAGAACAGACACTTCAAACACTAAACCCTAAACACTACACATCCTTAGCCTTAAACCCCAAAAAGGGTTTCTAGATGTGTCACCCCCACACACCTACCAACGGAGCCCTGTCCTGAACCGTAGAGTCTGCTTCAACTCGACCCTAAACTCTACAAGTAAGGTCGCCATGATTCCTCAATGTTTGTATCACTACCCCCCCCCCCCCCTTCCCCACCAAACCCGAACCCCTATAGCCCTGACTCCTACACCCAGAAAACCGGTAGTTGGGGTCCCAAATTTAGGGTTCAGGGCTTAGGGTTCCTTTTTGGATCTGCACCAGGGAGCGGCGGCATTTTCACAGTATGGGAGGGGGTGGTCGCTACGCACAGTCGGCTCCATAGCACCATAGGGCTTCGGTGGTTCTAAATTTCATGGACCCTTAGTATGGTCCCCTACTTCCAGCAAAAGGGTTCTGAAGTATGGGCCCTTGTGTTTGTATAGGGTATGTAAGGGGTCTGTAAGGGGCCCCTTGTATGGGCCCCTACTCAGGGAAGCAAGTCCCAGGGGTTGAGTGCTTTAGAGGCCTTGTCGGGTTAGCTTTGTGGGGTAATGCCCTAGCCCCCAAATGGGAGGGTGCCGTATTCTCTCTAGGGCCCCCCCCCCCCCCCCCCCCCCAAGTCTTCAGGGTACTTGCATAGTGGGGGAAGCCTTGTACACCCCTAAACCCTAAACCCGAAACCCTAAATCCAAGGGGCCCATTCTTCAGAAATGCTTCAAGAAGGTACGGGACCGTGTCAAGGGACCACGTAGCATCCCTTAGACCAAACAGGCTGCTATGGGTCCGTAGTCTCTGAATTAACCCTAAGTCGGACTTAGGGTTTATATAGGGTTTAGGGTTTAGGGTTTAGGGTTAGGGTTTAGGGTTTAGGGTTTAGGGTTTAGGGTTTAGGGTTTAGGGTTTAGGGTTTAGGGTTTAGGGTTTAGGGTTTAGGGTTTAGGGTTTAGGGTTTAGGGTTTAGGGTTTAGGGTTTAGGGTTTAGGGTACAACCCTAACCTAAACCGGAGGCCCTTTGTCCATGAAGCTGCTCACGATGTTGACGAGTTTCGGCCAGGCTTCGTGTAGCAGATCACGAAGGAGCTCAACCTCAAACCCATCGACTAGGGTTCATGACGGGGCGTAGGCTGTTGGTTAGGGTACCCTAAACCCTAAACCCCAAACCCTACACCCTAAACCCTAAACCCTAGGGTTGTGGGCTCTGGGCCTAGACTCTCACGACACCCCTCCGCGTCCGAAGTCGTCTTTCACCTTGTTTTGACTCACACCCTTGCGGCAGTCCTCACAACGATTCCGGCGTAGAAGCTAGGTGGATAGGGTTTAGGGTTTAGGGTTTAGGGTTTAGGGTTCAGGGTTCAGGGTTTAGGGTTTAGGGTTTCAGGGTTTAGGGTTTAGGGTTACCCTAAACCCGAAAGCCTATAAACCCGAGTGTAGCGAGGCCTAGTATCATCCCTATGGTGGACTGTTAGTATACGGGGGAACATCAAAAACCCTAGACCCGGATCCATATGCCCTAAACCCTCAACCCTAAACTCTAAACCCCCAACGCGCCAGGGGGATGCCGCATTTCCTTGACGGATTCACTTCGCAGCAAAAGCCGCAGAAGCACGAGCAAAACCGATGCCGCACATGTGTTAGGGCTAGGGTGTAGCGATTAGGGTTTAGGGTGTTTAGGGTTTAGGGCTTAGGGGTCAGGGTTTAGGGTTTAGGTTGTATTGTTTGGGTGCAGGCTTTCTGTGTATATGGAAAGGGGTTACTATTACGTGCTGAGTGTAATTATATAGGGTTCCTTATGAATATTGGTGAGTGTACATAATTGGTGTCTTTTTGGGGATACTAGGACAAACACCATACTTCAGACAGGGTTGTCAATTCGGTTTCAGGGTTTCGGGCTTTGGGTTTGTAGGGCTTATCGTTCTTGCGTTGTTTTAAAATTAAGTGTCAGGTTCAGGGCTGATAATAATATTTCAGAACTCATGCGTAGAGTTTCAAGGGCGTACCTGGGAAGGGTTTGGAGTTTGGGGTTTGGGGTTTAGGGATTAGGGGTCTCAGATTGAAGGTTCAAAGGGCTTGGGGTTTGCTAGGCGTCACCCAGCTTGAACGCGTAACATGGGGGAATTGCTGATAATAATCAGGGACCATGAAACTGCCCTAAGATTACGTAAATCACACTTCAAAGCCCTGTCAAGCCTATAAACGCCATGCATTCTATGAATCCGGGTAGACCATCAACCCCATAAGCGCTAGGACCGCACTTCTATTAAGATCAAACTAAAGCAACAAACACTAGGACCGGGAGTAGGCCCTTGTTTTCCCTTTTTTAGGGTTAGGGTTCCCTTATAATCCCCTTAAAACCAAAAAGGGTACCCTTTTTAGGTCTAGAACCCGATACCCTACACCCCTACATCCACAAAGCCACCAAGCAGAAACTCCATGAAGTGCCAAAACTCCCTGTGACTCCAAAACCCTACAAAAGAGTAGGGTTTGAGCGCCTGAATATGGGGGCACGAACCCCCCTAAACCCTAAACCCTAAACCCCTAGACCCTAAACCCTAAACCCTAAACCCTAAACCCCCAAAATAGTAGGTAAATGGAGCCCCAGGTCTACCGTATGGGCTTTCACATGTTCCCGCGGCTCTCAGCAGATTTCTGCTCGGCGAGTGCATGCAGTCCTCCAACATAGGGCAGTCATAGACATGGGCTGGGCATGGCAAGGCGGACCCACCTAACTTGGTTTAGGGTTTAGGGTTTAGGGTTATTCATTCCCTTCTTCACCCTGGACATTCGAGACCAAGCCCCACGGAAAGTTTGCGAGAAGCCTCCTTGTCGACTGCCGCCGCAGCCTCAGGACGTAACATAGGGGAGTCGAAATAATTACTATTATTATTATTATGATTCTCATTATTCTCATTACTATTACTATTATTTCGCTTATTATTATTATTAGTAGTATTGCTATTATTAGTATTATTATTATTTGCATTCCTAGTACCATTGTTACTGTCATGGCTATTTCCTAGTATGATTACTACTGTTATTATTCGTGGTTTTGCTATTAATAATCTGATTATTGTTATGATTATTTCAGCTTTCCCCCCCCTCCCCCCCCCCCCCCTCGAAGCCTGCCATAATCCCGAAGGGGCTATTGTACCTTATACACCCCCTGAAAAAGCCCCCTTCATAAGGCTGGTACCCTATTGGGGTTTCCCAAATTAGGGAAAAGGGTTCAGGGCCAAGGGTTTAGGGGTACCTTGGTGGGGTCCTTATCCTAAGGGGATCCGATTATTTCGGGGATTATATTGGGGTCCTTATCCTAAGGGAATCATAAATTTGGGGGATTATAGGGGTCCTTATCGTAAGGAGATTCTACTGTTTGGGGGATTATATTGGGGTCCTTATCATACTATTTGGGGGATTATATTGGGGTCTTTATCACAAGGGGATCCTACTATTTTGGCGTATATATTGGGGTCCTTATCATAAGGGGATCCTACTATTTGTGGGACTATATTGGGGTCCTTATCATAAGGGGATCCTATTATTTTGGGGGATTATATTGGGGTCCTTATCCTACCATTTGGGGGATTATATCGGGGTCTCTATTTTTCGTAAACCCCCCAAATCCCTCCCTTCATCCTGAAAAGCACGAGACTGCGAGCTCACGAGCCCTACCCGGCCCCTGCGTTATCAAAGCCATTTAGAGGCTTCTCCGTGTTGCGGGGCTGTCTTTGGCACCCAGTGTGCTTACACATACATATATATATATATACACATGCATACATATATGTACATGTATGTGTGTATATACACACGCAGAAAAGGCTCGCAACAAAGACTACAACTGGAAGCTCTAAGTAAATGCCATCTCCCAGCCAACGTATCTCCTGAAGGTCATGACGCTTCAGATGGATGACAACAAGCGGTTCACGCCCAGCGCAAGCGCCTCAAGAAGAGTACTACCTCCCCCCCTGCCCCCCCCCCCCCCCCCACCCAAAAAAAGGGGGGAGGGGGTGCATTTTGGGCTTTCTGTGTTCGGGTGGGTTCAGGATTGTCGGGGGATTTTGGTTGTATAGGGTTTAGGGGGATTCCTTGGTGCCTTATACCGTTCCTGAGCAGGGACACACCATGCAGTTCTGCCTTGACTACCTCCAACTTCGTATCAGTCGAAGCTGTAGAAGCGCCATTGGTGTCAGGGTTTAGGGTTTAGGGTTTAGGGATTGCCCTACCATGCTAAATCCTGAGCCTATCCCGACCGTGATCGATAACCCTACCAAACAGGACCCAAGAACTCGGAGCCTCACGTGCCTATGGGTTTAGGACTGGCTGCTGATCCAAAAGACTGAGTTTGACAAGGACAGCGCTTTCTGAGTGCTTTGTGGTGGGAAGTTCGTCCCCTGAATCTTCGCAGAGGGTCGCAGCGGGTAGGGGGACTTCTACTGAGATGCCATTGTCCTTCCGAAAGGGTTCCTCAACACATTCATGTGCCAGGGATTATGAGCACTTCATATCCACCCCTATTTCAGACATCACTCTTTTGAGGGATCCCTGAGGAACCTCATCTCCCTACTGGGCTCCAAGCAGTGGAGTTTCTAGATTGGTACTCGGGTCTTCATGGAACGCTGGCCCGATATGATTCTCGGGTTTCTTCTACGCAACGTATGGGGCTTCTTGCTGGTTCTTAGTAGGGACTGAGTCATGAGGGAATAAAGGGTATATAGAGGGCGATATAAGATACCTGATTCCCTCATTCCCTACTCAGAACCAGAGAGGCTTTCCCAGAACAGTAGTATCCGTCTTGGGTGTTCCTACATCCTCAATACGGTCCCTTGCCTTCTTCAAAGGGTTCTGAAGTAAGGGCCCTTGGTTCTTAAGGCCCCGTACTAAGGGACCATGTAGCCACCCTAACACGAGGATTTGAGATTTTACATGGGTAGACACGGTAGCTGCGACATCAGCATGCTACATGGTTGTAGGCCGGGTTGAGAGGTTTAGGGGTTGGGGGTTTAGGGTTTAGCGTCTAGGGCTTTAGGGGTCTAGGGGTCTCGGGGCTTAGGGACTCAGGGGTTCAGGGGTCTAGGGGTTTAGGGGTTTAGGGGTTTAGGGGTTAGATGGTCCGCTCCTCCAGCTTCGCGAAAGGAGTCGAACATCCGCATGTCCATGAGCTACGGGAATTTAGGCGCCGGGGGGATCGGATACCGATCCCAGAAAGTCCCCCAAACCCCCTAAACCCCCCAAACCCCTAAACCCCTGAACCCTAAACGGTCACCCTAAACCCTAAACCCCAAACCTCAACCCGAAACCCCCAAACCCTAAACCCTAAACCCTAAACCCTAAACCCTAAACCCTAAACCCTAAACCCTAAACCCCAAACCCTAAACCCTAAACCCTAAACCAAGGCGGGGGTTCGCAGAGTTCAGATGCAGGTAGTATGGGGGTTTCCGCAAGCAGGGTTGTCTTTTCCCTTTGGGTCCATGTACCCATCTAGTACAATATTATACTATATAGAGTTTAGGGTTTAGGGTTTAGGGTTTAGGGTTTAGGGTTTATACGGTTTCTTTAGGGTTTAGAGGTTTATGGGGCTAGGTTTAGGGTATAGGGTGTACTTGGGCCTGAACATGATGCTATGTCGAAGGACACGGTTGCCACGGACACGGACCCAAACTGTGTGTTGGATGCCGAGCCCAGACGAACAGCGCAAGCCACAGAAGTGAGGCGGAGGCGGCTGAGAAATCTCTTCGCCAAAAAAGAAACATGGGTTCCCCTACTACCCCCCCTCTTTCCTACCCCGGGTTCAGGGTTTAGGGTTCAGGGTTTAGGCTTTAGGGTTTAGGGCTACTAGCCCCCCCCCCCCTCCATAGGTTCCCCCCCATAAGTAAGGCACAATTCAATTTTTGCTTAATTTGGGTTGTGTAAGGGGGGAAGTCGGAAGTAAGGGGGGGTAGTCTAGAGGGGCGCAGTAGGGGAACCCATGAAACTTGGGACATGCGAGTCCAGCAAGTCTCCAAGAGAGCTGGCACCAGATGATGGTGAAAAAGATGAGTAAGGCTGGCCAATGCCCCCCTGGCTCCATGCTTCCGAGGCGGGTTTAGGGTTTAGGGTGTAGGGCTTGGGGTTTGAGGTTTAGGGTTTGGGGTTTAGGGTTTAGGGCAGTTTAGGGTTTGGGGTTTAGGGTGCTGCGTCTTGAGCCGCTCACACGGTCTACCAGAATCTGGTGAGTTGATGCCATCAAGCTCCCGAGTACATTCTATACAAGTACATGGACCCTTAGGGTTTGTTGGGTGTTAGTGAGTGCAATTGCCCCTACTTGAGAAGAATACCTCTGTATACAGGGGTTGAACCACCCTAAACCCTGAGCCCCAAACCCTAAACCCTAAACCCTGAACCCTGAACCCTGAACCCTGAACCCTGAACCCTGAACCCTGAACCCTGAACCCTGAACCCTGAACCCTGAGCCCCAACCCCAACACCCTCTACACCCTTTCTGAGGGTTCCCATTCTCAGGATCAGAGTACCTTCGGGGGCGTTTTGAGGATACCAATGTCGACAGATGGTGCAAAGTCTTTTGCCGATCCCGCCGAGCAAAGAGCCCGAGCTTTTGTTAGCTTGTTTAGGGTTTAGGGTTTAGGGTTTAGGGTTTGGGGTTTAGGGTAAGTTCCCACATAAGCCCCTTTGAAACAATAATGACACCCTTTTTCTGGATAGGTTACTCTATGGTTTAATTGGGCTTCCGGAACTTTCAGGAGAACTTGGTCTTTTGAGAGGAGTTTTCTTGGTTCCCTTCTTTTGGTTCGGTTCCCTTCTAAAGCCTAAACCCTAACCCTAAACCCCGAAACCTAAACCCTAAACCCTACATGAGGAGCCTGGGTTCTCTCACATCCCACTAGAAACCCTGACCAGGGTTTAGGTTTTCGGGTTTAGGGTTTACCCAGACCCCTGCCCCTCCCTGTTGTGGGATAAACATGAATGCGCCCTTGGATTGATGAGGATTTGGGGCTGTTTAGGGCAAGGCGCTTGGGATGCTCGTCCTTAATAGGGACCCGATGATAATCCCTATTAAGGAGCTGTTAGTATAAGAGGAACATCCCAACTGGGGGCTGCTTAAAGTTCGGGGGGTTGCTATAGGGGCCGGAATACTTACTAATAGTATTCCCTCATGGTCCCTTTCTAGATATACTATAATCACCCCCCCCCCCCCCCAAAAAAAAAAAAAACAAAAACAAAAACAAAAACTGTTCTAATGATTTTGGCCCCCAAACCCCAAATCCCAAACCAGTATACTTGGGCTGTTGGGATTGGGGGTGAGGTCTGGTGTTTCCGGTGGACTCTAGAAAGCCTACCTTGGTAGCCCAGTGGTGCCCTTTTCCCTTTTTGTTGGGGACCAAGGTTCCCTTTTCAAGTAGCCAACCAAGGGTGTGCTTCTTGGAGTGTGGTTACCCTAAACCCTAAACCCTAAACCCTAAACCCTAAACCCTAAACCCTAAACCCCAACTATGGTTCCGGGGCTACCCAAGCCACACCCTAGGCCCGGAATCCCAAGTCCTGAGCCCTCAAAGCCGAGAGCTGGAGGCGAACAGATGAAGAAGCAGTCCGCGAAGGCAGCTGTGGAGAGTTTAGGGTTTAGGGTTTAGGGTTTGGGGTTTAGGGCTAGGGTTTAGGGTTTAGGGTTTCGGGTTTAGGGTTTAGGATTTAGGGTTTAGGGTTTAGGGTTTAGGATTTAGGGTTTAGGATTTAGGGTTTAGGGTTTAGGGTTTAGGGTTTAGGGTTAGGGTTTAGGGTTGCTTGAGCTTTTCAGGTCTGTTTAGTTAGGGTTTGGTTCTGGTTCTAGCCAGCGAACACCAGAAAGCACGCCGGCTAGGCCCCGGGATCCGAGTTCAGGGTTGTAGGCTTTCGGGCTCCGGGTGTGCGGGCATTAGGGGGGGCTCAACCCTAAACCCTAAACCCTAAACCCTAAACCCTAAACCCTAAACCCTAAACCCTAAACCCTAAACCCTAAACCCTAAACCCTAAACCCTACGACGGGAGATTTATCATGCCTTTGGGCCATGCCATAGGCCCTGAGAGCCCCAGAATCCCAACCTCGGCTCACAGCTGCATTGCTACTGGCTTAGGGTTTAGGGTTTAGGGTTTAGGGTTTAGGGTTTAGGGTTTAGGGTTTAGGGTTTGGTGTTTGGGGTTTGGGGTTTGGGGTTTAGATTGCTTAAGAAGCCCCAACAAATCAAGAATAGTCATCCCTGTATTGCCTTCTCAGGAAGAATATCCTCTTTATTTATTTATTTATCCTTTTTTTTTTTTTTTGGGGGGGGGGGGGGGGGCTGTTAAGCAGCTAGTAGTTTAGTACCCACACACAGGCCCGGTAAACACAACACAGCCGCACGAAGCTGTCCGTGCCTTGAACTCTGTACCCCTGATGGCCCAGACCCCTAAAACCCTAAACCCTAAACAGGTCGAACCGGTGCTGCTGCCAGCCGGTGTGCGGCGGCTGTCGATTGCCCAATCTCGACACACAAGAATCACGTGGGGGTTTCCGAAATTAAGGGTTGGGGTCCTGATTATAAGGGAATCCTACTGTTTGGGGATCTATATTGGGGTCCCTTATTTTCGTAAACCCCCATGCAAGGGATGTTTTCTAAGGCTTAGGGGTCAATTCAGGTCTACATACGTGGTGGCTGTGAGGGTCCAGGGTTGAAGGCGGCGTTTGAGGTTATGTTGCTAAACCCTAAACCCTAAACCCTAAACCCTAAACCCTAAACCCTAAACCCTAAACCCTTTTTTGTCTCATAAGGGTGCTGCATCACACAGGGGACCCGAACAACAACTTCATTCTGAGGACTACCCACACGTCCCTCTTAATGTGGTAGCCTGCCTCCCCCCCACCCCCAAAATAATCAAACGTAACATGCAACACTGAAGTACACATACTAGCAAAAAGTTTATATGTATATATGTATACTACTTATTATGTATATATATATACATACATGTATGTGTATATATATACATATATTTATTTATTTATTTATTTGTACTTATATCTGCCTTATAAGGGCAATAGAGGGATTAACCTTGTCTATGGCACCTTAAGCTGTATGAGGTTCCCCACTCTGCTCTAAGGAGCGTGGATCAGTTCGAGGAGTTCGGGGTTAAGGTTTTTGGCGCCCCAAATCCTGAACCCCAAACCCTAGAAACCTGAATCCTAACCCTAAACCCCAAACCCCTAAACCCTAAACCAGAAAAAACCTAAACCCTAAATCCTAAAATCTAAACCCTAAACCCCAAACCCTAAACCCTAAACCCCCCAATCGAAACGCCCCGAAGCATGCTCCTGCACCCGAGGCCGGAGAATGGCGAGCTGCCGGGCATCAGCTCCTTGGGATCAAATACCCACTGCAGGGTGACCTCACAAGCCCCCCCCCCCCCAAAAAAAAAAAAATAGTAATAATAATAACAAAAAAACAACACACACACAAAACAACATATATACATATACAAAATCATAATGATGATAATAGTCATAATCATTGTTAGTATTATGGTCATCATAATTACCATTCTGATAGTGATAACGATAATACTAAAATAAAAGCGACCTTGGGTGATTGGGGTTCAGGGTTTAGGGGTTTAGGGGTTTAGGGGTTTAGGGGTTAGGGGTTTAGGGGTTTAGGGGTTTAGGGGTTTAGGGGTTTAGGCGTTTAGGGGTTTAGGGGTTTAGGGGTTTAGGGGTTTAGGGGTTTAGGGGTTTAGGGGTTTAGGGGTTTAGGGGTTTGGGGATTTAGGGGATTTAGGGGTTTAGGGGTTTATGGGGTTTAGGGGTTTAGGGGTTTTTTAGAGGAGGGTCATTTTTCGCTGCGTGGATTTGGACGTTGGGCTTCGGATTTGGAGCTTGAAGTTTCGGGTTTTCAGTAGCGCTTGTGAGTCTAGAGCTTAGGGTTTTAGGGTTTGGTATGCCCAAGGAATTGAAGGGGCTGCCGGCATAGCCTGGTTTCGAAACTTTGAACCCTAAAGCCCTCAATACGCTGCAAACCAAAATTTCTAAAGCACCTCAAGCCAAAGCCCGATCCCATCCTCCGAAACCCTAAGACGCTGAAGGGGCTCCTTCCTAGACCCTAATCAGCCCTCATTCGGGTTTAGGATGAAGAGTTTAGGGTTTAGGGTGACACTACGCATGAGTATCCAGTAACCCACATGGGTTCATGATTCTGGGAACATTAGTTAAGTTCTGTCCCAGAGAACCCATTACCCCTCAATCCAGGACTGTCCCTTCAACCATAGTAAAGATTGTCTAGCATGTGTCAAGGTACATCCCTTGTTTAAGAACCCTGACACTCTCAATTCCCTTAGGCCCTAAGCCCTAAACTCTAAACCCACCGAAGCCCGAAACCCCAAACCGGCAACCCTAACCCCTAAACCCATAGCACCCTAAACCCTAAACCCTAAACCCTAAACCCTAAACCCTAAACCCTAAACCCCAAGCCCATAGCACCCTAAGCCTTTGGCACCACCGGCGCTACTTCGAAGCGAGGCAAGGGATGGCGCAGCCGTGCCCGAGCCCTGAGAGAGGGCTTGGGGGGTGTTTGACATTTCCGGGTTTAGGGTTTAGGGCTTAGGGCCTTGGGCCGAACATTATCCTCAGCCGTAAACACTAAACCCCAACCTAAACCCCAAACCGCAATCTCTGAGCCCTAACCTTTGGGTACTATTTTGGGTCGTTCTACTTCTCGGATCCTTCCAGGGGGTATGAGAGTCGACGGTGTTACTTTTTTGGGGCTGTGCAGAGTTTATGGTTTAGGGTTTAGGGTTTAACGAACAAGCAGAAGGAACAAGCCAATGGGGGGGGAGGGGTACGCAAGATCGAGACCCTCAACCCTGAACCCTGCAACCCCTACAAGCCCTACAAGCCCTACAAACACCACAAACCCTATAAACGCTGTAAACCCTATAAGCCATAAGCCCTATATACCCTATAAACCCTATAAGCCCTATAAACCCTATAAGACCTATAAACCCTATAAACCCTATAAGCCCTGAACCCTTTTCAGGCTTGAAGAGGCCACCCTAAACCTAAACCCTAAACCCTAAACCCTAAAACCTAAACCCTAAACCCTAAACCCTAAACCTTATAAGCCCTAAACCTCAAACCTTTGTAAGCCCTAAACCCTCAGCCCAGCCAGGTCTACGAGAATCTGGATCACAAACGCCCTGAGGTCAGCCCAACAAGCTGCGACCCCGGCCCTGAATGCGTTCAGGGGTTCAGGGGTTTAGGGGTTCAGGGGTTTAGGGGTTTAGGGTTTAGGGTTGAGGGTTGAGGGTTGAGGGTTTAGGGTTTAGGGTTTAGGGTTTAGGGGTTGGGTTCAGGGGTTTAGGGGTTTAGGGGTTTAGGGGTTTAGGGTTTTAGGCTTCAGGGTTTCTGACAGTATGTGTATTTTATTGGGGGTCTTTTGTAGACGGGAATCCTACTATATTTTCGTAACTCCCGAATGTGGTTCGGGTTTAGGGTTTTAAGGTTTTTGGGTTAGAGTTTTAGGGTTTTAGGGTTTTCGGGGATTTAGGGCTTTAGGGTCAGGGTTTCTGGACTCCGGGAGTTCGGGGCTAGGGTTTTGGGCTTTTGGGTTTTTTTTTGGGGGGGGGAAGAGTTGTTTAGGGCCATTTTTGGGGCTTGCTAGGGAAGAGGGTACCCATTGTGTCGGGGCTCTGAGCTGGGCTCAGAGGGGCCCTTGCGCCCGGAACACTCAATCCTGAACTCCAAGCACAACCCTAACCCCCAAACCCTTAACCCCCAAAACCCTAAACCCTAAACCCTAAACCCCAAACCCTAAACCCCAAACCCTAAACCCTAAACCCCAAACCCTAAACCCTAAACCCCAAACCCTAAACCCTAAACCCTAAACCCTACAACCTACAAAGGCATGGAGTGAAGGGATGTTGCGCTGCTCGGCAGCCTGGGTCTTTGCTGCATCCTCCACAGACCTCAGCCTGGGCTGAGCCACACCTTCCCACTTTTTGGAGCATCCCAGGTTTAGGGTTTAGGGTTTAGGGTTTAGGGTTTAGGGTTTAGGGTTTAGGGTTTAGGGTTTAGGGTTTAGGGTTTAGGGGTCTGGATTTCCATGCCCAAGCGCATAGTGCGCAGCCAAAAGTCCCCAGCTATTGGGATCTGCCCAATCCCGGCAACCCTGGCAGCATCCGGATCACCAGCCTTGCGCCCGGATCGACATTGGGCGAGGGCCTCAAACCCCACAGCCCCCCGAATAGCCCCCGCAGCCGATGTCACTCCCACAAACACCCTAAACCCGAGGCCCTGAACTCCTAGCCCTAAACCCTCAACCCTAGACCCTAAACCCTAAACCCCATCCTAACCCAAACGCAGCCTTTGAGCAACAACTGCGGTGACGAAGCAGCCGCCGACCACCAAACCCAAGCACCTGCCCTCACTTGCCAAGATGCGGAGCGCGCCGCTCCACAGCGCATTCCTCAGAACATGCGGCTTAGGGTTTAGGGTTTAGGGTTTAGGGCTTAGGGCTTAGGGCTTAGGGCTTGGGGCTCAGTGCTTGGGGCTTGGGGCTTGGGGCTTGGGGCTTGGGGCTTGGGGCTTGGGGCTTGGGGCTTGGGGCTTGGGGCTTGGGGCTTGGGGCTTGGGGCGTAGGCGTTGAACGAAGGACAAGCCCAGAGTTGAGGTGGGTCACTTCCTTACGCACTATGGGGGTCGGAAGAATTACTACTCGTCTTCCCTTATGTATGGTCCCTTTATACTTGTACTATGATAACCCCCCAAAACCCTATTCTGATGATTAAGGCCCCTATTTTCCATGGATAAACAGCACTTCCCCTCCGCCCTTATCCCAGAACCCTAGGGTTTAGGGTTTAGGGTTTAGGGTTTAGGGTTTAGGGTTTAGGGCTTAGGGTTTAGGGTTTAGGGTTTAGTTCCAAACAGTAGAAGCCCCAAATAGTACTCCATACTACTGTTCAATCATTCTAAGGACCCTTAAATGGATCGACTTTGTGGATCCTCCCCAGGCGGTCTGGGGTAGAAGCTGTATATCACAGACCCTGCCTGAGAAGAACACAGAAGCCCTGCAGCCACAGCCACGCCACCCAGTGACCACTATATAGGGTTTAGGGTGTAGGGTTTAGGGCTTGTGGGTTTAGAGGGCTCTTAGGGATGGGTAGGACCCTGACTAGGCCCTTGTTCCATTTTCCTAAAGGGTTCAGGGAACCCCTTGCAAGCCCCTTTTACACCAACAAGGGCATGCTTTTTCATTCCTGACTAGGTTACTCATGGGTGTAGTTGCTGATTCTTGGACGGACTTGGGCATTTGGTTCTGGTTAAATGTGTTGACTCTTAGTAGGGGTAATTTGGGTCTAAGAGGTTCCAGGCAAGGTGGTACAGAGCGTCCAAAACCTGTCGAATCCTTCACCTAGCCCTCAACCCTAGCCAATGGGGGAGAGTCCGCCAGGACCACCGTCATCACCAGCGTTAAGCACCCCAAGGTCGACGGACAGCCCGACGACATACCTTGCGAAGCTCCGGGAAGGGGCAGAGATCCTAGGTAGGATAAGGGGGACCCTTAAAAGGGAACCCCTTCTGAACCCTCTTCTGGCTCTCTTAAACAAAAACCTTATTCAGAGGGTCTATATCCCCAAGGGTCCCCCTAATCCTATCCCCTAAGAGAGGAGAAGGGAGGCCCAGGCTGATGGAGCGCCAAAAAACCAGGCTCTCCTCAAATCACCGAGGAGCTACATCGTGATTTATTCACCATGTTTTTTCCTTAAATTATTATTATTACAAATATTACAATCATTTTCCTTATTATTATCTTTATCATAAATCTTTTTATCAAGAAGAAGAAGAAGCTCTGATCTCGGGCATACTGACGGACGAAGATTTCCAGAACCTGATCACTTGCCCATCGAGCAAGCTTTGAGTTTGGATGCCGGGTTTCGGCAAATCAAACAACCCGAAGCCCTAAACCCTAAGCCTAACTCCTATTTAAGCCCTGAAGCGCAAACCTCAGCCGCGCAAAGCCTAAACAGTCTAAGCCTCCAAAACCCTAAACCTTAGCCCTCTAGACCCCTACTCGCCTAAGCTCCTGAACCCTAAACCCTAATTAAACCCTAAACCCGAAACCCTAAATTCTAAACCCTAAACCCTAAACCCTAAACCCTAAACCCTAAACCCTAAACCCTAAACCCTAAACCCTAACTCTCAATCTTCGCCTTTCATGCCTCGCTCTGCGACCATCAGGATGATGGAGGGGAATAAACGATCAAGGCGCTTCCACGCCGTGCTCGGTTTAGGGTTTAGGGTTTAGGGTTTAGGGTTTAGGGTTTAGGGTTTGGGGTTTGGGGTTTAGGGTTTAGGGTTTGGGGTTTAGGGTTAGGGGTTCAATTGTGCATATACAAGGTTTGCAAGGTTTGCAGAGCTTGGTTGTTTGGGTTTAAGGGGTTTGGGCTTCTCCCGGATTTGAGGTCGCACAATTGGGTTTAGGCGGATTTTCGTATTCGTGGCCACTTGTGAATGCAGGAGTGCTCCGAAAGAGCCTAAACCCCAAACCCTAAATCCTAAACCCCAAACCGGTGCCGGGGGGGGAGGGGGGGCGGGGGGACAGTGGTCTTGGTTCGTACTCCTCTCTACCGATTCAGCTCCTGGGGCTTGGGGGGTTCAGGGTTTAGAGTTTAGGGTTCAGAGTTTAGGGTTTAGGGTTTGCGGTTCAGGGTTTGCGGTTTAGGTTTGGGGTTTAATGTTTGGGGTTTATAATAGGTCTTTTTTTCAATGCTTGGGGTTTAGGGTTGCGTATCTCATGTTCTAGCTTTCGCTAGTCTTCAAGCGACGAGATAATACCCGCAAGAAAATGCAAAGTTCACGCATGCATAAACCTGGGGCTCCATACCCTAGGGCCCTAACCCTTAGGGATACTAGGGTGCCAAGTTCAGTATAGACCCTGAACCCTGAACCCTTGAACCCCTAAACCCTAAACCCTAAACCCTAAATCCTAAGCCTCAAAACACGCGCCTCGAACTCTTTCCCCACCCACGAATCTTTGTGTCTATGCCCACGAACCATTGTGGCGGCATCCTCCTGAGCTGAACTGCTGATGTTAGGGTTTAGGGTTTAGAGTTTATAGGGTCTAGGGTTTAGGACTAGGGTTTATATAGGGTTTAGGGTTAGTATATATAAGGTGTAGGGTTTAGGGTTTAGGGTTTAGGGTTTAGGGATATCAGGGGCCCCGAAACCCCAAATGGCAAGCCACCTCTTGCAGGCCTGCCATGGAGCTGGACAACAAGGTACAGGGTCGTCAAGGCCGCCTCTGGGTTTAGGGTTTAGGGTTTAGGGTTTAGGGTTTGGGGTTTAGGGTTTAGGGTTTCGGGGTTTGGGGGTTTGGGGGTTTGGGGTTTGGGGTTCGGGGTTTAGGGTTTGGGGTTTCTCTGCCGCTGTGCCAGGTACCCTGACAAGCCCTATGCGGGAAGGGGTTCGGGTTTAGGATTCAGGGTTGAGGCTTCAGGGTTGAGGCTGTGAGCTTCAGTACAGGCCGCCCCGGCTTAGGAGTCTCACTGCGCTCAGTTTTTTTTTTTTTTTTTTTTGGGGGGGGGGGGGTTGGGATGCCGTGTTTAGGGCGAGTGCAGGGTATCTGCGGGACTTTAGGATTCACGGGTTTAGGCTGTAGGGGTCGAGGTTTAGGCTTTATAGTTCAGGGTTCCAGCTTGTGCGACTAATCATGAGAGAAATACATTTGGAGCCCCCTTAACTACGATTTGCTTAAGAACCCCCCCCCCCCCCCACAAAACAAAAAACAAAATCCCTATGTTACCCTTATAAGGAAGCGACATGTTGTTCACTGTTGTTGGGGGGGGTCTTAAGCAATGAGTAGTCAATGCCATTATCTGACAGGTGTGCCAGAGCTGCCGAGCCCGACCGAGGTCGCAAGGAGCTGGGCTCAGCGTTGGCATGGCCTTGGGAATTATTGGGTTTCGAGTGTCCAGGGGAGGGTTCCCAAATTCAAAAAGGCCTAGAACCCTACTACCCGAAACCCAACACCCTTAAACCCTAAACCTAAAACCCTAAACCCTAAACCTAATGCGTTCGGAAGGAAGCGCCAGCCTGGCATACTCGAAGAATGCTTCAGCATACCCCAAATCCATACCCCTTAACCGAAAAAATGATAACTTAAGGAAGGATTTTCCCAGACCCCTCAAGCCCTAAGCCCGACATCCCCAAACCCTAATACTAAAGCCTAAACCCCTAAACCCTTAGTTTCATTTTGTTCTAGGTATACGTAGCTGGGAAGACGCCCTCGCGACACTGGACAATACAAGCTCTGAGGCAAACCCCTCCCCCCACACTTCAGGGTTAAGGGATTAGGGTCTATAGGGTTTAGCCAGTTTAGGTTTAGGGTTCAGCCCAAATGCGCCCATCAGGGCAGAGGGGGGTCGCACGCCGCTGCTGGCGCGAACGGCCGCCCGGCGCAGCGCAAAGAGGGGTTTAGGGTTTTGGGTTTAGGGTTTAGGGTTCGCTGGCCCCACGTTGTGTTGGGAATCCTTTTTTGCTATGTGTTGCTTTGGGCTCTTTTTGTTGGCTTCTTAACCCGAACGGATCCACTTTTGCCTACCCTGTCGGACCTGGGTCAAGTATCGGCTTAGGGCCTTAGGGTTAGGCGGGACCCCTAAACCCTAAACTCTAAACCCTAAACCCTAAACCATCCTGTACTACTAGCGGGTAATTCTTCGGAACTCTTAAGGGGATCTATTTTTTGGGATCCTCTTGAGGTCTGGGCAAACCCTAAACCCTAAACCCTAGCTCCTAAACCCTACACCCTGTCTTAGGGGGCAAATTGCGTGTAGGGAGGCCGATAGGGCATCTTTCGTGGCGAAAAGGAGCTTCTGGGCTATCAGTGGTTACGGGGCCTCAGCTTTGGGCTCCAATTCCTGGAAGCCCTATAAACCCTAAACCCTAAACCCTAAGCCCTAAACCCTAAACCCTAAACCCTAATTAAACCCTAAACCCTAAACCCTAAACCCGGTCAACTCCAGAAAGTTGGACACATGGTTTGAAGATGACTAGCGCTTGGATTCCCTTTAGAATATACCTGCTGGGGTATGGGGATACCACCCTAAGAACCAAACACCTACTTTTCTGTAGGTTATTACTCTAAAAGCCCTTTTAGGATTCTTTTGTAACCTACAAAAAAGTAGGTTTTGGGATAATAAGGTAAGAATGTTCCGACTGGTTGTGGTTTACTTCAAACTGAAACCGGGGTCGGTGGTCTGCAGCCCCCCTAAACCCTAAACCCTAAACCCTAAACCCTAAACCCTAAACCCTAAACCCTAAACCCTCAGCTGAACCTTAACAGCCAAGTTTTTCAGGCACGTCCAGAATCACGGTTCAGGGTTAAGGGTGTCGAGGGTGCTTAGGGTGTTTGGGGTGTTTGCTGTGTTTGGGGGTGTTTGGTGTGTTTTGGGGTGTTTGGGGTGTTTGTGGTGTCCGTGGTACTTGTGTTTTTGTTTGGCCAAGCTGTCCACGCACTTGTTTGGTTTTTGTATTGGAGGTCCCCGAAAGGGCGTGAGTGCTGACCCATGTGTACTTTGTAACAAGAAGAAAAGAAGGCTTTAACTCCGTGGGAGTTGTAAGTGGGCGGTCTTGGGGTGGGTACGTCTGCAGACTACTGCGCGCTCCCAAAGCGTGCTTGGGTTTGGCACGCCCTAAACCCTAAACCCTAAGCCCGAAACCCGAAACCCTAAACCCTATAAACCCTAAACCCTAGCCCTAAACCCTAAACCCTAATTCGAGACCCTGAACCCTTCCGGATCCCAGGTTGTGAATGCTCCTGCAAGGCTCGACTGTTCCCGTCGCAGCCTTTGTGGGCACGGCCTTTTTGGGAAAGCTATTGCGGAGTTAGGCATTCGGGTTCTGGGGCATAGGGTTTAGGCTGTAGATTTTTTCTTTGTTTTGGGGGGCTGAAAGTTTAGGATCTTTGATTATGGGGGGGTCTAGGGTTTAGGGTTTAGGGTTTAGGGTTCAGGGTAAGGCACCCTATACCTTACCTGGGCCCCTGTGTACAGGTTTGATGGGTTCAACCGTCAGTTTACAATGGGCGCTTCGTTCGGTGAAGCAAGGACTTGGCTTTCTTCGGGCTGGCCCTAACCCCTAAACCCTAAACCCTAAACCCTAAGCCCTAAACCCTAAACCCTAAACCCTAAACCCTAAACCCTAAACCTAAACCCTAAACCCTAAACCCGAAACCCTAAACCCTTTCACCTTCTGGGCTTTTGTAGGAAATACAATAAGGAGCCTAAACAAAATAGTTTAGGAGGGGTCATGTTTTACAAAACGTTAACCTTCGGGTTTTTTGTAGGAAATGCAATAAGGAGCCTAGTAGCAAAACGGTCTTAGGAGGGGTCAGAAGTCAGCCAAAGAGGAGACATTGCCATTTTGGGGTTTTTGTAGAAAACACAATAATGAGCCTAAACAAAACAGCTTTAGGAGGGGTCACAAATCAGCCAAGAGGAGACATTCCCATTCCTGTTTGGGAGGCATGCGACCCCTAAGCCCTCGTTCCCACAATTCCCCTAATCCCTAAACCCTAAACCCTAAACCCTAGACCCTAGATCCCTAGATCCCTAGACCCTAGACCCTAGACCCTAGACCCTAAACCCTAACCCTAAACCCTAAATCCTAAACCCTAAACCCTAAACCCTAAAGACTAGACCCTCAGCCCTAAACCCTAAACCCTAAACCCTAGACCCTAGACCCTAGACCCTAGACCCTAAACCCTAAAGACTAGACCCTCAGCTCAAAACCCTAAACCCTAGACCCCCCATCCCAGTGCCAAAAGCCCTAAAGGCTGGATTCATATCCCTGAAAACCTGAAACCTGCCCAAACCCGCGAACCCTAAACCTCGAAAACCCCCCAGCCCCCCCAAGAAAAAAAAAAAAAAAACTAATCATCGAACCCTCGAAACTCTCAACCCTAAACCCTAAACCCTAAACCCTAAACCCTAAAGAAGCCCGCCCTCACGTCGATTGCTGCCCTCATTTCCGGGGACACGAAGGTGGGGCGCCAGATCTTGTCACTGCGGCAGATTCCCGTTGAGGGGAGACCGGAGCCACTACATCACTGAGGTTTAGGGTTTAGGGTTTAGGGTTTAGGGTTTAGGGTTTAGGGTTTAGGGTTTAGGGTTTAGGGTTTAGGGTTTATAGGGTTACAAGGGGTGAGGCTCCCTTCGCCTTCATGGAAGCTGCGATTCGTACTGCGTGCACCCGGCTGCTTTCTTGATCTTAGCCGTCGCTGGCTGACGTAAACCCTATAACCCTCAGCCCAAATCCCCAAAGCCTAAGCCCTGAATGGCGCTGAAGCCCATATGAACATCGGGTTGGGGTTTAGGGTTTGGGGTTTCAGGGTTCAGGGTTTAGGGTTTCGGGTGTAGGGTTTCGGGTTTAGGGTTTAGGGTTTAGGGCTACAAGAAGAATGCTTTAAACCACAAGAAAGCCCCCCAGGCATTCGCGAGGCCACGCGCATGCCGAAGTCTGCGTCCACGGCAACACTTCGGAGGCACTTCTGGGACCGGGAGTAGGCCCTTTTTCCTTTTTCTGGGGTTTAGGGTTTAGGGTTTAGGGTTTAGGGTTTAGGGTTTAGGGTTGTTTAGGGCAACTAGGACCGGGAGTAGGCCTTGTTTTCCTTCTTTTAGTGTTGTGGTTCCCTTATACAGTAATCCCCTTAAAACCAAACAGGGTACCCTTTTTATTCCTAGGTTACTCCCGGGTCTAGACTTTTTTCTTCGAGGGTTCGATGGTTACTACTCGGAGGTTCAGGGTGCTTCTTAACCCAACAATAAGGGGGTTGAGGGTTTAGGGTTTAGGGTTTAGGGTAACTTCTTTTTTCGAGGGTTCGATGGTTACTAGGAGGGGCTATTGCTTGGCTTTCTTCTGGCTGGCTCTTGGGACTTTAACCTTTTTCTTGGTTTTTGTGGAAACTACGACAAGGGGGCCTCACAGCTAAACTAAACTTTTGGGAGGGGTTCAGAAGTCGGTCAAGATTATGCCCTGTAGCTTGGGATGCTCTCCCTTATACTAGCAGTCCTTAATAGGGATCATGAAAGGGGGATTATATTCCCTATTAGGGACTGTTATTCTAAGGGGGAACATCCCAACCTATAACCCCCCCCCCCAAAAAAAAAAAAAAACTTTCACAGAGTACCCTAAACACTAAACCCTAAACCCTAAACCCTAAACCCTAAACCCTAAACCCTAAACCCTACAGGCTGGATGACAAAGAGTTCGACGGCTGCCGTCGCACGTGCAGCTCCAGCATCATCTTTGGCAAGTGAGCCGTGGTCTAGGGTTTCCAGAAGGGTGTCAAGCTCAGGAAACCCGAACCTCCGGTTTAGGGTTTACGGTTTAGGGTTAAGGGTTTAAGGTTTAGGGTGCTCTTCAAGAGGTTCTTGATCAAGCATTTGGGTGTCCTCGACCCTAGGCCTGATCAAACCCTCCACCCCTAAACAAATCCCCAGAAGCTCAAAATGCTGGCCATGGAACAATTTGTGGGCTGATGAAAGTGGGTAGGACACACGCCCTGCGCTCTGGACGTTAAACCTGCTGATGATTTATGATTTATGGGAGGAGGCCCCACTGTGGGGGTGCTGCGCGATGCTTTGAACTGTTTTGTGAATAGCACGCACTGTACGAAGTACATTCTGCAAGGTCGGTCAGAAGTCATATCCACGACATGGCAAAGATGGCTTGTCAGAAAGAATTCTTAATGCTCATAATCTTAATAACAATAGCAACATACATACATACACGCATAGATTTGTATTATATGTGAACAGAGTTGCGGTGTATCGTGATATCTGTATGGCTACTGGGGAACCCATACTTGTTGGTTACTACCTTATACTCCCCAAAATGGGGGGGGGATTGATCCAAATTTTCTTAAACCCTAATTCCTAAACTCTAAACCCTATTTGGACATGCTCAGGTTCCTATAGCTTTAGAAGGGAAGTCTAGGGACATTTCGGGTTTAGGGTTTAGGGTTTTCGGTTTTAGGGTTTAGGGTTTAAGGTTTAGGGCTAGGGTTTAGGGTTAGGGTTTAGGGTTTAGGTACTTTGATCAAGTGCCATAGAAACCTGTAAGGGACTAGCTAGGCATCCTGGTAATCCCTCTGGCCCTGATTTGAACTGGGAAACAAACCTACAGCCCTAAACCCTGCTTAGGGTTTAGGGTTTAGGGTTTACGGGTTTAGGGGTTTAGAGTTTTGAACCCTAAACCGCTGTAAGCCATAGCATAGCACATGCACCAGCAGTCTACGGTTGGAGCCATGGGTTTTTAGCATGCCCTGGTTTAAACGGACCCGAAGTATGGGCCCATACTATTCTGTATAGGGTATATAGGGGCGATAAAAAAAGGAATCTTCCTATACCCTAAACCCCAAGCCGCAGCTATATAACAAGCGGCCCAAGCAGTGGACCTGGGCGCCTCTTCCCCCTTTGAACGTTTGCGGCCTTGAGTTTGGGGTTTAGGGTTTGGGGTTTAGGGTTTAGGGTTTAATGACGTCTAGAGCTGATTTTTCGGGTTTGGTGGCCTGAAGCCCTATACCCCCAAACTCCGAAGACCCTATGTGATACCCCCAAAACCCCTAAAGCCCTGAACACACCTTCATCCTCCAGTCGTCGGTAGGAGTCTGTAAACAGTTTAGGGTTTAGGGTTTAGGGTTTAGGGTTTAGGGTTTAGGGTAAACACTTTGCCAGCTGCACTGCCGAACGGCAGCTGCCAGACCGTGCCGTCTCTGCCGGAGGCAACGGCCGTCCGTTGAATTTTGTTGGCTTGGCCGCAGGCCGTGCCTTGGCTTCCACCATGAACCTCACGGACCAAGGTGAACCCTAATATTGGGGGCCATGAAGACCCTATACTACTCTAATTCCGATTATAAGTCATATGAACCATAAGCCCATAAACCCTAAAATTGGGGTTATGTACCCTAGACTACTAGGGTTCAATTTGGTCCTCAAGGAACTGCTGGGAGCCTTTAGCAACCTCGGGCCTTTTTAGGAGCAGGGTTGTGCATCTGTGCGGGCACTTGGGCCAATGGCCTAGTTCGTCGCAGTGAGAACTTCAGAGGTCGACAAACTTCGACAGCCTACGCGACGTCCCCCGACATGAACTTCCAATGCCCGACCCTATACACCCGACACACCTTACAAAGCCGCCTACGACCCTGAGAATCTTCTAAGCCATTTATACTTATAAACCCTCAGCCGCTTCTGTATATTCAGATTTTGCTCACATGTAGGGTTGCACTAAGCCTTAAACCCCAAACACGGAACTCTATTGCTAGGGGTGCAGACTCAAAGCCCTCGTCCGACCCCATATGCAGGGGGGAAAGCATGTGCCTGCATCATTCTTCTTCTGCTTCTTCTTCTTCTTCTTTTTCTCTTTTTTGTTATGGCTAGTATTATTACTCTTTTTGGGGGGCGGGGGGGGGGGGTTGGGATTTAGGGTTCGGGGTTTGGGGTTGAGGGGGGCTTAATGGGAATTACTTTTCAAGGTCCGACTCCCGGCTCCTTTTTTTTCAGGGCTGAGGGGCGATTCGAGGGTTCATGTTTTTGGGGGTTTAGGGTTTAGGGTTTAGGGTTTCGGGTTTCGGGTTTCGGGTTTAGGGTTTAGGGTTTAGGGTTCGTAGGGGGTTTGCAAGGTTCTTTTGAAAGATTTAGGGTCTCGATCTCAGGGTTTAGGGTAACAAGAAGCTCTTCCCACAAACCCCTTAAACTCTGTACCCTAAAACCCGACAACCCCAAACCCGACAACCCTAAACCCGATAACCCTAAACCCTAAACCCTATAACCCTCACCCGAGACCCTACAATTATTAGTAGCCAGGGCAGGCTTTGCGAGCCATTGTCCTCATCCCTGTACCTGACCTGCCACGTGGGGTCTACTTCGTGGCCCTGTGGGCATATTTGGTTTCGCGTCTAGGGTTTGGGGTTTAGGGTTTGGGGTTTAGGGTTTTGGGTTTCGGGTTATAGGGTTTAGGGTTATAAGGTTTAGGGTTAATAGGGTTTAGGGCCTGGAGTAACCTTCAGGTGATCCTGGCATAGGTTTACTCTTCTCCAGGGATTCTGAGGGCCGCCGTTCGGTACGAACCCCTCAACGCATAGCCTCTAAGTTTCCAGGGTTCGTTTAGGGATTTCGGGGGTTTAGGGTTTAGGTTTAGGGTTTAGGGTTTAGGGTTTAGGGTTGAGGGTTGAGGGTTTAGGGTTTAGGGTTTAGGGTTTAGGGTTTAGGGTTTAGAATCCTGCAGCCACAGGCTCCAGCCGTACGAGAGTGATTTCAGTCATTCCAAGATCCTTTCCATGTCAAGAACGAGTCCCATCCACCAGCAAGCAACGGTTAACGACAACCCATGACACCAAACCCGAAGGATACTTTACGAAATCAGGGGGTACCCTATTGGGGTGTCTATGTTAGGGGTCCCTATTTTCAGAAACCCGCAAATCTCAAAAGCCTGAAGCCCTAAACCCTGAGCCCTGAACTCGCAACCCCAGTCACAAACCAAACGCAACTACTGCGGCAAACCACTCTAAACCCTAAGCCCTAAGCCCTGAGCCCTAAGCCCTACGCCTTAAGCCCTAAGCCTTAAGCCCGAATTCCTTGACCCTGCTGCCTTTGCAGCACACGTCGCCAAATGCATTCTGCCTCCAGCAGCGCGCATGCCGGCCGCAGCAGCGCCAAGCGACGACGAAACCGTAGGACACCCTCTCTCAGCCAGGTTACTCTGAGCGTACTTTCTTCTTGGAGTTTCATGGTACTTATGAACCAATTCTATCTGTACTGTTTAACCTCCACTCCACTTACTATGGTCCCCTACCTCCTTCAAAGGTGTCTAGGGTAGATACGGGGGTATACAAGGGGTGCCCGTTTAAGGGACCATGTAACTACCTCATTAAGAAGGTTCCAAGCTCTGAGCCTCCGTAGCTTATAGCATATCATGGTACATTGTTCTATAGTATCTTATCGTATTTTACCGTGCTGTTTGGTGTATTGCAGTGAATGAACCCTAAGCCCTCAACCCTGAACCCTAAACCTTAAACCCCAAACCCTAAGCCTAAACCCTACCCTTCTTGCTTATAATAGGCTTCTATATACCGCTCCGTGTTCCCCCACGCGGAAAGGGGGATCTTAAGGGAGGCGGGTCCATGCAGTAGTAGGGAGTATTAGGGAACCTTGAGTTAACCTAAACCCTAAACCAAAAACCCTAAACCCTAAACCCTAAAACAGAAAGGGAGTCATCGCATGAAAAACACCCTAAACCCTAAACCCTCCCTTAAGGACCCTATAAAAGGGGACCTTAGAGGACTCGCCTGGCCTGGGGCGGCCCGCGCAATCCAGCGGAATGCGACCATCCTCAAAGCCGCTCCTGGGCTCAAAAAGTTAAGGTTTCAGGGTTTAGGGTTTAGGGTTTAGGGGTTAGGGTTTAGGGTTTAGGGTTTAGGGTTGAGGGCCTTAGGGTTGAGGGTTTAGGGTTGAGGGTTTAGGGACCAAACGGGGTCCCCTGTTTAGTACGGTACCCTTAAGATGGGAACCCCACATTAAGACGAAACCGTGAAAGTGAGGGCCATAGGCCCTGGCCCAGGGTTTAGGGGTTAGGGTTTAGGGATTAGGGTTTAGGGTTTAGGGTTTAGGGTTTAGGAAGAGCCTTTAGACAGTGAGACATGGCAAGTTCATACAGCAGCAGGCCCTAAACCCTGAGCAAACCCAGGATACCCTGAACCCTACACCCTAAACCCTAAGCCCTAACCCCAAACCCCAAACGCCAAACCCTAAACCCTAAACCCTAAACCCTAAACCCTAAACCCTAAACCCTAAACCCTAAACCCTAAACCCTAAACCCTAAACCTAGGTGACCTTGGTGGCCTTTGTGTGCCTGTCCATTGTGCTCTGCACTGCTGGGATTTACCTTCGGAGTTGGGAGCTACAGTTCAAGATCCAGGAGAGGGTTTACGGGGTTTAGGGTTTAGGGTTTAGGGTTTAGGGTTTAGGGTTTAGGGTTTAGGGTTTAGGGTTTAGGGTTTAGGGTTTAGGGTTTAGGGTTTAGGGCAAGCTTAGGGTGAGGGCTTGGGACGGGGGGGGGGGGGGGGGGGGGGGGGGGGGGGTGGTTGTTAGGGTTTTAGGGTGAAGGGTTCAGGGTTGGTGTTAGGGTCAAACAACAGAAGGTCGATTGTGAGAAGCTTGGTTTGGATTGGAGGCTTCTAGGGTTTGCAGGGCTTCTGGGTTTGGGGGCTTAGCGTTGTTTTGGGCCAGCGTTTCTTCTACCTCTTTTTTTTTGTGGGAGGGTGATGGATTCTCAAGTTTCTCGGGGTTGTGTTTTTGGCAGTTTGGGTTCTGGGGGGGGGGGGGGGTTGAGGGCCCAAGTAATTCGAGAGGTTGGGGCGTTTAGAGTGCTAGTCGCCCAAACCCTAAGGCCTAACCAGACACTTGGAATCAATCTTTAGTCTTAGCATGGGGGGTCGATAAAGAACTCCTGTTTGCCCACCGCCTGGGTACCAATATAGGGTTCTTAAGGGAGGGGGTTCAAGGGGGCTAGGTACCTAGGGAACCTTGGGGAAGCCTTAGGGAGCCTTAGGGAGTAGTGGGGAGTTACATACCCCCCCCTTGAACTCCCTGCCCTAAGAACCCTAAAACTTGCCTAAACCTTAAACCCTAAACCCTAAACCCGAAACCCTAAACCCCAAACCCTAAACCCTAAACCAGAAACCCTAAACCCTAAACCGTGGCTTTGGTACCAAGATGGCCGGATCATTTTCTTAGCCGACTTCCTTGGAGGCCCCAAGTTGCTGCGGGAGGTTCCCAAGGCTGTACAAGCTGGAGCCACTTGAGAGCTCCCCCCTAAACCCTAAACCCTAAACTTGGCGGTGGGCTCTACCATCATTTACTATGGGATTTGCGCTACCCACCGTGGGCCCTCCGTTACAGCTCCGTTACAGCACCTGCTACAGTTCCGTTACAGTTCCGTTGCACCTCCGTTACAGCTTCCTCTATAGAGCTCCGCTACAGCTCCGTTGCACCTCCGTTACAGCTCCGTTGCAGCTTCCGCTACAGTTCCGTTGCAGCTCCGCTACAGCTCCGATGCACCTCCGTTACAGCTCCGTTACAGCTCCCTTGCACCTCCGTTACAGCTCCTTTACAGCTTCCGTTACAGCTCCGTTACAGCTCCGTTGCACCTCCGTTACAGCTCCGTTACAGCTTCTGTTACAGCTTCCGTTACAGCTTCCGTTACAGCTCCGTTACAGCTCCATTACAGCTTCGAAGTACCTCCGCTACATCTCCGTTACAGCTTCCGTTACAGCTCAGTTCTACAGCTCCGTTACAGCTCCGTTACATCTCCGATACAGCTCCGCCACAGCTCCCGTTACAGCTCAGTTGTACAGCTCCGTTACACTTCCGTTACAGGTCCCTAATCAAGTTGCTGCTTCTGCTACGGCTCCGTTACAGCTTCCGTTACAGCATCGCTACAGCCGGTAGCGCTCCGTTGCAGCCTTCCGATACGGCTCCGTTACAGCTCCGCGACAAGTCCGTTAAAACCCTAAACCCTTAACCCTTATCCCTAAACCTGCACCCTCCTCCATGTTGCCTGGCCACGGTCTCGACGTGGGTGAAGACACCTCCCGGACGGGGAAGAATCAATGCCGCTTCCTGGGTCCGTGATGTCATAGGGCACCCTGGTATTCTGGGGTGCCACCCCCCCCCCCCCCCCCCCGAGAGAGGTTAGGGTTTAGGGTTTAGGGTTTAGGGTTTAGGGTTTAGGGTTTATAGGGTTTAGGGAACCATCATGTTGCGAACTGATCCCATGGATGGTCACAACTTTAGAATGCTGCAATCCTAGAACCCTCAACCCTAAAGCCTATAAACCCTAAACCCCACAGAAGTAACCCTAACTTCGGAAGCACCACAAAAAGTTGACATGCCCTGAGGAGTTGAAAGATTACGTGCTAATCTCAAACCAGCCCGATCTCCTCTGCGCGGGGACCACCGACCAGGCAGCCGTTTTTGGGGCACGAAAGGTTTTTTGGGCGTCGGGCTGAGAATTTAGGGCCGCGGGTTTAGGTTTAGTGTCGGTTTTTTAGGGTGTGCCTCTAGACCCCCTGCCAGGTGCAGCATCTTGCACAGGTCCTCGGCACATTTGAGGCGTTCTTCTACGGTAAAGGGGTTCGGAGTTCCCAAAGTATGTTCTAAGGGCGAGGAGTTTTCGGTTTAGGGTTTGGGGTTTAGGGTTTTGTTTGGGTTTCGGGGCGGTACCTTCCAAGACTCCCTCAACGACTGTCTAGCCTAGCTTCCCGGGCCTAAACCCTGCAAACCCAAACCCGCAAACATCACCGGATGCCCTTCATGCAGCTGCAATGAGCTCTGCGATCTTGGGCCTTGTGGGCCGCAGCCGCATATCAAGTTCCCTCTCTGGCCTTGCGGCCAAAGCTCCGGCAGGGCTCCGGGGAGCCTTGCTCCCCCAATTGATTCTGAACCACAGAGGTGGGGTGGAGGGCCATTCCCAGAGACTCCAAAGCCCCTTAAATTAAGGAATAGACCTTAAATCATACTAGGGTTCTTATGAGACTTTATAAGGGCTATTCCCTAATTCAGGGGGTTTTGGAGTCTCTGGGTTTGGCCACTCAGTTGTCCGACTCGGAGGAGGCTGCCGCCCTCGGCTCGTCACTCTGGCATACACTGCGTGAACCCTAAACCCTAAACCCTAAACCCTAAACCCTAAACCCTAAACCCTAAACCCTAAACCCTAAACCCTAAACCCTAAACCGTGGCTGCCAGCCCATTGGAAGACTACTTCGCAATCCTGGCCAATAATGTCAGTCATGGTTTCTACTCGTAAAGCGTAGTCACGGCGTAGTCTGGGTGGAGCCTTGGGGCAGGGGGAGAAGCTTCGGGGGGGCTTCAGAGCTTCGTACCCGAAGCTTTGAACCCTATGAGGTTTAGGGTTTGGGGTTGAGGATCTAGGGTTTAGGGTCCCTCAACCCTCAGCCCTAAACCTTGAACCCTTGAACCCTGTAAGGGTCCATGTAGCCATATCGGGTTTTCTTGGGCCTAAAAGCTTCTATGTGGGAACCCCTTTCAAGGCCCAACTGTATGGGTACATGGACCCTGAACCCTGAACCCTAAACCCTGAACCCTGAACCCTGAACCCTGAACCCTGAACCCTGAACCCTGAACCCTGAACCCTGAACCCTGAACCCTGAACCCTGAACCCTGAACCCTAAACCCTGAACCCTGAACCCTGAACCCTAAACCCTAAACCCTAAACCCTATACCCTATACCCTAAACCCAAACCACCCTTTAGCGTGAGCCTTCTGGCAGGAGTGGGCGCTAGGCCCCATCGAGCAGTTCCGAGGCTGCGAAGCACGCCAGCGAGATGAGTTCACCCGGAGTGACAAGGTGAGGGTTTTAGGGTTTATAAGGGTTCGGGGTTTAGGGCTTAGGGCTTAGGGCTTAGGGCCTCGGGGGCTCGGAAGGACTCCAGCCTAAAACACCCTGATTCCCAAACCCTCGACCGCTCGGAAGCATGAAGCAGAAGGAGGCATTGTCGCCTAAACCCTAAACCCTGAACCCTAAACCCTGAACCCTAAGCCCCAAACATCCCTGCCCTAAACCCGAAACATCGCGAAAGCCCCCGGAAGACTTTGCTTGCCAGCCCCTTTCAATCAAGCTGCGGACTGGCAGCTTTCTGGCATTTTCAGATCAGTTTTTGGTTTAGAGTTTAGGGTTTAGGGTTTATTGAAATCATTCAGGGTTCAGGTCTGGGGAAAGTGTCGAGGGAAGTTTCGGTTTTTAAGCTTCTGAGATTCTGAATAATTTCAAGTTACAGGGGCTTGAGGGTTTAGGGTTTACTGTTCAAGGTTTACTGTTTACGGTAGTTTAGGGCTCCTCCTCCCCCCCCCCCCCCCCGGGTGGTCTTGACGCCCGAAAGCAAGTCTCTTCTCTTCCTTGAGCAGCCGATTCACGCGCAAACCAAAGAATCGTTTCAATCATTCGGGTGCAGGGTTTAGGGTTTTGGGTTTTGGGTTTTAGGGTTGGGGGCGTAGGGCGTTTAGGGTTGAGGGGCCCTTCTTTATGGGTATGTGGGCTCCTCTCGTAGTATCTAGGACCTAGAGTAGGCCCTCAGTCCCTTTTTTAAGGGTTTGGGTTCCCTTGTAAGCCCCTTGAAACCCAAAAGGGCACTCTCTGTATTCCTAGGTTAGCCTCGGGTCTAGGCATTCTATCTAAGGGTAGTTTGATGAGCCCTAAATATTGTAAACCCTAAACCCCAAACCCCACACCCCAAGCCCCAAACCCTAAACCCTAAACCCTAAACCCTAAACCCTAAACCCTAAACCCTAAACCCCAAAGGGCTCTTCTGAAGTATGGGCCCTTGGGTTCTATAGGGTGTATAAGGGGTATATAAGGGGTCCCCTCTGAAAGGCCCATACCAAGGGACCATGAAGTTGCCCTAAGATGATAGGCGATAGGACAGGGTTTAGGGTTTAGGGTTTAGGGTTTAGGGTTTAGGGTTTAGGGTTTAGGGTTTAGGGTTTAGGGTTTAGGGTTTAGGGTTTAGGGTTTAGGGTTTAGGGTTTAGGGCTATGATTTAGGGTTTAGGGGTCCTTGCCAGGAGATCTACGACCAGTGCATCGCCACGCACCCCTTCGAGCGGCAGAATTACTGCCAGCGCGGGAAAGAGGCGCGCAACAATCACGGCACAAGAGGCTCCTATCTTGGTAGCCCAGTGGTACCCTTTACCCTTTTTTTGGTCCAGGGTTCCCTTATAAAGTAACCAACCCAAAAAAGTGCCCTTATAAGACTATGGTTACTGGGCTACTAAGCTATACAGGCTAGGCCGCAGTGTCGGGTTCAGAGGCTTTACTTTTTCAACCCTAAACCCTAAACCCTAAAACCTGAACCCTGAACCCTGAACCCTAAACCCTAAACCCTAAACCCTAAACCCTAAACCCTAAACCCTGAACCCTAACCCTCGGTCCTAAGCCCCGAAGAGTGAAGGCTGCACGTCCTAAAGGACGCCGCAGCTGACCCTTGAATTTGGGCTTTGGGGGTCAGGGTGTTATGGTTTTAGGGTTGTGGGGTGTAGGATTTTAGGGGGTTTTAGGGTTTTAGGGTGTTGGGGTTTTAGGGTTTTAGGGTTTTCGGGTTTTCGGGTTTTCGGGTTTTCGGGTTTTAGGGTCTTAGGGTCTCAGGGTTTTAGGCTTTTAGGGTTTTAGGGTTTTAGGGTTTTAGGGTTTTAGGTGTTTAGGGTTTTAGGGTTCTAGGGTTGTAGGGTTACAGGGTTTAGGGTTTAAGGGTTAGGTGTTCGTTTAAACTCCATGTTAGGCTGTCAAAGGAAATGCTAGGCAATGCCGCTTAGCCAATGGTTGTCGTCGGTCCTCTGTGGGTCCATGAAGGTGACACCCTAAATCCCGAATTCCTACACCTTTAATCCAAAGCCCTAGAATTCCCCTCTAAACCCTGAACCCTAAACCCTAAACCCTAAAACCCTAAACCCTAAACTCTACACCCTAAACCCAAATCCTAAGCCCTACGTCCGACAGAGCAAACTCCTAAAGCCCAACATTCTGAGCTCCCAAGCAGAGCCTAGGTTCTTCTGGGGTCTTGCAAGGGTTTAGGGTTTAGGGTTTAGGGTTTGGGGTTTTGGGTTTTAGGGTTTAGGGTTTAGTTTTGGTGTTTTAGGGTTTAGGGTCACGATGTCAGACCATATCGACAGCGTCTGCGAACATCCCATGAGCTTGCAAGAAGAATGATAAGCGAAGCCTTGAACCCTGTAATGCATTGTAGGGTTCACCCTAAACCCTAAACCCTAAACCCTAAACCCTAAACCCTAAACCCTAAACCCTAAACCCTAAACCCTAAACCCTAAGCCCTAAACCCTGGGAGGGAGGTTCTTAGGGGGGGTTTTGGCAACCCGAGGTTCCCGAATCTCCCGAAGCTTCCCTAAGGTTACCTACCCCCAAGAACCCACCTCCCTTCAGAGCCCTATAACAAAAAGAAAAACATCTGTTCTAGCCCTAAACCCGAAACCCTAAACCCTAAACCCTAAACCCTAAACCCTACGTCAACTTTCAGAGCACTAGACCCTCAAAAAGAGGGGCTCCAGATTTTTGGGCTTCCATACTGCCCCCTCCTCTATACTACCCCCGCCTAGGGTTCAGGGTTTGGGGTTTGGGGTTAGGGTTTAGGGTTTAGGGTTTAGGGTTTAGGGTTTAGGGTTTAGGGTTTAGGGTTTGGGGTTTAGGGTTACTACCCCCCCCCCCCCCCCCCCCCCCCCCCCCTCCCCCTAGGTTCCCCCCTTAAATGACCTTAATCAGGCTTAATCATCCCCAAAATAACTGAAATTGTGGTGGGAAGCTAGGGGAGGGGGCTAGTAGGGGAACCCATGACAGGTGCGCATCTTCGTGTACAATGTTACGAACCCCGAGGCACGACATCTGGGCTTGTTAAGCTCTTGGGTTGAGGGCTTAGGGTTGTTTGAGGTTTAGGGTTTAGGCTTCTTAAGGTTCGAGGGCTTAAGATTTGAGATTTCGGGCTTTAAGGGTAAGGTCCAGGGTTTTCGGACGTAAGGTCTACAGTTTCGGGCTCAGCCACACAGGGCCTTCTGCCTGAACCCTAAACCCTAAACCCTAAGCCCTAAACCCTAAACCCTAAACCCTACGGCTGATAGGGCTCATCGAGTTCTCTGGGTTTGAGAGTTCCGGAAAAACGCTACAACTTGGAACGTTCCCCCTTATCCTAACAGTCCTAAATCTTTGTGGTGCTTTACTGTAACTTTAGATCCTCAGCCTTGTTGGGTTTATTGGGCTTCTTCATAAGCCAGTTAAAACTTTACTTTATAAGCTACCCTACTAAGTGCAGCCAAGAAAAAGGGATTATAGTGGGGAGTACTAGAATCCCCAGACTGCTAGTATCGGGGGGAACATCCCAAGCTACAACAACTAAATTCCCTTAAAGCCGGCAAGCCCGAAACATCGTGTCGCTCAACCCCGACCCTTTCGAAATGTTGGGGTTTAGGGCTTAGGGTTTAGGGTTTAGGGTTTAGGGTTTAGGGTTTAGGGTTTAGGGCTGTTTGAAGTACACCAGTACCGAGGAACACCCCCAAAACAACCGCAACATAATCCCTGCGTTGGTCAAAAGATAAGTTCACAGTCGCAGAAATTGTGGGTTTCGGGCGACCCTCGCATGGTAGACTTGGGGTTTAGGGGTTAGGGGTTAGGGGTTAGGGGTTAGGGGTTAGGGGTTGGGGAGGGGGGGGGGGGGGGTGGGGTGAGGGGAGGGGAGCCCCGAAATCACTGCACAGGAGTTGCCTTAAACTCTCAAGGTTCTTGTCAAAGCACCAAGGAAGGGGTTTAGAGCTTTCTTTAGGCTTTAGGGACTCCCAAACCCCTTTCCTCCCTAAGGGTCCATGTACCCATGCAATATCGACTTGACCCTGAAAGGGGTTCATGCAGTAGCTTTAGAAGCATCCAGAAGCGAAATCACAAGCCCCAAGCCCTAAACTAAAAAACCAACCCTAAGCCCACGCCCTTTTCCCTAAACCATAAGCCCGAAACAACCCCAAACCTAGGACCGGGAGTAGGCGCTTTTTTGCCTTTTTAAGGGTTGGGGTTCCCTGATAATCCCCTTAAAACCAAACCTTTTTATTCCTAGGTTACTCTCGGGTCTAGAAACCCTTGTTAAGCCAAGGCCCTGCTAAGCCCCGAAGAGCACCTCGCCGGGCAGGACGTCGTTGAAGGCCTTACGCCTCGAATCCAAGAGGCGTCGGCGCTTTTTCTGCTTTTTCTGGGTTTAGGGTTTAGGGTTTCGGGTTTCGGGTTTAGGGTTTAGGGTTTAGGGTTTAGGGGGTGGGCGTAGGGCTCACAGGGGTCCATGTACCCCATGGTGTATACTTGGGCTCCAGATTTACTGAATAGGAACCCCTGACTAGGAACCCCTTTTTAAGGCCCAACCATATGGTCACATAGACCCCGAGATCCCTCTCTTCTGGTCAGTTCTCTAAATTATGGTCCCTTTCTGGGTACCCTACATATGAGGGGCCAAGCCCTCTAGTTTTGCGGGTCTACGGCTACCGAGCTAGAGGGCCCAGAATAAGACCATAGGAAAAAGGAGAGAGGGACTCTACTCTGTCATAGTGGGGTAACAATGGGCAACAGTTTACATTTTTACAGGATGTTTAAGGGTACTTAAACTCAAAAAGGAATAGATATTTAGCTTTTTGATACTATCCCAACCATGAACTAGTCTACTTCTGAGGACTGCGCCCATAGTTTGAAGCCTTCCTTATCTCAACCCTGGATCCCAACCCTTAAACACCACGCACTTCACTTTACAAGCCCCAGCTGTGCTAAAGAATTTTGTGAGGAATTTAGGGTTCAGGGTTCAGGGTTTAGGGTTTAGGGGTTTAGGGTTTAGGGTTTAGGGTTTAGGGTTTAGGGGCTCCCGCGCGTGCATGCTGCATGGCGTCTCGAAATACCAGGCTTGTGATTCTCGTGGTTCGGCTTTGAGGGTGTGTGTGCTTCGGCGTGGGCTTTCTCTCAGTAAGATGCAGAGGAATCCTTGGCTAGGCTTTGGTTTTGATTCACCCAAAACCCTAAACCCTAAACCCTAAACCCTAAACCCTAAACCCTAAACCCTAAACCCTAAACCTAAACCTTGAATCGAACTTTCGCTTGGAGCGCGTCCTTCTGCACTTGGATTTCGTATGGCTGGCTCCATGCACCTTCGCTTTCTCTCCGTTCACAACCGCCCTCAACCCTAAACCCTTTAGGGCTTAGGGCTTAGGGTTTAGGGTTTAGGGAATTCAGTAGGCTAGGTGCTAAAGCATAGTCCAATAGCAAACTTCAGCGTGCAGAAACTGCCCAACATGCCCGATGCGTGTCTGGCCCCTGTAGCCTCTAGCATTAGCTACCAACATGTCATCCTAAACCCTAAACCCCAAGATAACCCGAAACCCTAAACCCCAAAACATCCCCCCCCCCCCCCCCCCCCACCCCCTGCCCCGGCACCAAACCCTAAACCCTAAAACCTAAACCCTAAACCCTAAACCCCAAACCCTAAACCCTAAACCCTAAACCCTAAACCCTAAAACCCTAAACCCTAAACCCTAAACCCTAAACCCTAAACCCTAAACCCTAAACCCAACAACAAATCAAGAAACCAGGTGGGCCGAAAGCTCAACGGGGGACCTCTCGAGTTCTACGAAGACTGCAGCATGGCGAGGGTGTGGGGGTTCAGGGAAACACGCTGGGTAGTTTAGGGTTTAGGGTTTAGGGTTTTGGGTTTAGGGTTTCGGTTTAGGGTTTAGGGGTTCAGGGTTGAGGGGTTTAGGGGTTTTGGGGTTTTGGGGTTTTTGGGGTTTTTGGGGTTTAGGGGTGTAGGGGTTTAGGGGTTTAGGGGTTTAGGGTTTTGGGGCTCCGCCTTGAAGCCCACACGAAGTCCAACCAGAGCTTGGGGACGTGGAGGAGCGACCTGCGCGCCCAGCTGGGCAGGAAGCTGACAAAGCTCGAATTTCGACCATCTTAGGGTTTAGGGTTTAGGGTTTAGGGTTTAGGGTTTAGGGTTTAGGGTTTAGGGTTTAGGGTTTAGGGTTTAGGGTTTAGGGCTGCAGGCCGCCAGGCTAGCCCAAATCGAGTTCGCGTTACGGACGCCATCCAGCGCTCCGGGCTCCAGCTCAGCCCTACCTGGGCAAAGCAACTCTAAATCCCACATCCGGAAGATTATCGAAGTTGTATTAGAAGGGTTTGGGTCCGGAGTTTTGTGCTGGTTTGTGGCGGGTTTTGGGCAGAAGGTTTGGGCGAAGATTTCGGGCGAAAGTTTTGAGCGAGTTTCCTTTTTTGGGATTAGGGCGTTGGGTGGTGCCCACTCCACTCAGGTTGAGGATAAGGCGTTCGGCTTCCCCCCCTCCCTCCCGCCCCACAGGATCTATTGGGGGATCTGCACAGTCAGCAACTAACACCTTATTCACCCCCGAAAAACCCTCAACCCTAAACCCTGCGACCCTAACCCGTATATCCCAGAAACCCCAAACCCCAAACCCCAAACCCTGCACCCCAAACCCCAAACCCCAAACCCCAAACCCCAAACCCCAAACCCCAAACCCCAAACCCCAAACCCCAACCCCCAAACCCCAAACCCCAAACCCCAAACCCCAAACCCCAAACCCCAAACCCCAAACCCCAAACCCCAAACCCCAAACCCCAAACCCCAAACCCCAAACCCCAAACCCCAAACCCCAAACCCCAAACCCCAAACCCTAAACCCTAAACCCTAAACCCTAAACCCTAAACCCTAAACCCTAAACCCTAAACCCCAGCCCCCGCCGAAAAGCTTCGGCGACTAAGGTAAGACTTTCGACACCGAGTTCCGCTCAAATGAGGTGGAGTTCAGTGAGCCGCCAGGTCGAAATTTCAGAGGGTTTAGGGTTTAGGGTTTAGGGTTTAGGGTTTAGGGTTTAGGGTTTAGGGTTTAGGGTTTAGGGTTTAGGGTTTAGGGTTTAGCTTTTGCTGTAGGGGTTAGGGCTTAGGGCATGGGGTTCAGGGGGTTGAGGGGGTTTAGGGGGTTCGGGGGTGGTTTAGGGGGTTTGGGGGGGGTTTAGGTGATTTTAGGGGGGTTTAGGGAGGTTTTGGGGGGTCTACCTGGAGAAAGATCTCCCCCTTTTTTTCTGCGTGTACATGTATCCCCTTCGCCCCGGCCCCGATCCACCAACTTTGAATGTCAAAAAAGCAACAACATCCAAAAGCCCTGAACCCGAAACCGTAAAGCCTAAACCTCAAAGTTTTCTGGAGAAGTCCTCCGGGTCCCAACCTCGAGCCCGCCAAACCCGACTCCTAATCCTTAAACTTCCAAGCCTCCGTCAACACCCGAACTGGCCCGGTTTTGGGTTCGGGTTTAGTGTTTAGGGTTTAAGGTTTAGGGACCGACGACCCTTAGATGTTGAGGTTAAGAGTTACATAGAGGTTAAAGATTTGAGGGCGTTTACAAGCATAGGGGTACCCCTTAAAAAAAACCAAACTAACTAGTATTTTCTCACTATGCCTCTAAACCCTAAACCCTAAACCCTAAAACCCCCATTTAGAGATGGGCTCGAACAACTCCAAAAAAGAGACCCTGTCCTTAAGGGAAGGGGGGTTCCAGGAGGGTATGTAACCCCAGGTTCCCACATACTCCCTACGACTCCCTAAGGATTTAGGGTTTAGGGTTTGGGGTTTAGGGTTTAGGGTTTAGGGTTTCCCTAAGCTTCCCTAAGGCTCCCTAGGTACCTACCCCCCGTGAACCTCCCCCCCTCCCTTCAAGAAGCCTATAACAGACAGCCTGCTCTTGCTGGATCCTAAGTTCCCAAACACTCAATCCTCCACCCTTATGAGCCCTAAATCCTGAAACCTAAGCCCTGAACCCCAAACCCTAAACCCTGAACCCTGAACCCTAAACCCTAAACCCTAAACCCTAAACCCAATGCCGAGGTATTGCTACTATACCTACAAGTATCCCAGCACGGAAGCCGCGGACCTGGGGCAGCCGCCTGGCATAAGAAGGCATTTAGGGTTTAGGGTTGAGGGTTTAGGGTTTAGGGTTTGGGTTTTGGGTTTAGGGTTAGGGTTTAGGGTTTAGGGTTTAGGGTTTAGGGTTTAGGGTTTAGGGTTTAGGGTTTAGGGTTTAGGGTACAGGGTTCAGGGCTCAGAAGGGTGAAGGGCTTCCGCTTTGGGCTGAGCGCCATTGCTTACTTAAGCCTTAGGCAAGTCAAACTCTCAGTGCTTATCGTCATGGTGGGCCAGCCTTTCCACTATTTTAGGGGGTTTTATTAATCCCAAATTCTGGCCTGAATTCCGGCCCCGTAAGGTGTAGATCAGGAGCGAATGATTTGGGCAATGATCCTAGATGAAAAGTAGTAAGGAATCGCAGTTTTCTGCTGCAGTCTCCAACTCCAAAAAATCGAGAGCACGTCGTATCATTACTTAAGCAATTCAAAAACTCTGTGCTTCTCGTCCTCGCAGGCCGGCGGTCTTTCCATGGTTCTTGTTTTTTTCCCTGCAGTCTTCGGCATTTCTATTTTTATTGGGTCGCCGATTTTGTGTTTTTGTTTAAATCTCGGGGGTTTTCTGGGGCATTTTGGGACTTTTGGCTCCCGTAATGGAAAGTAGTCTTCCTGGAGGGTTCGCCAAATTTTGTATTAGGGTTTAGGGTTTATAGGGTTTAGGGTTTAGGGTTTAGGGTTTAGGGTTTAGGGTTTAGGGTTTAGGGTTTAGGGTTTAGGGTTTAGGGTACCTCGACACCCGAAACCCTAAACCCTAAGTTGAGGCATGTGATCACCATCAACGTCGGGTTGATGGAGGCGACCGGGCTTCAGGGCAGACAGGCCTAAACTTAGGACGTCCCCGTCTATAGCAGTTGTAACAGTAACAGTCCTTGATAGGGCTTATAATCAGGGGTGAGATAATCCCTAGTAAGGACTGTTTGTATACAGGGGGAACATCCTAATCTAAACCCTTCACTATTTTTGTGGTGCTTTGCTGTAACTTTAGATCCGTAGCCTTTTTGGGTTTATTGGGTTGCTTGATAAGGCAGCTAAAATGTAATTTACAGCTACCCTACTAAATACAACCAACAACTTAAAAGGAGCAGCTGTTAGATTTCAGGACTGGGTGGGGGCCCCCCTGTGAAGTCTCTTCTTTTGGATGATAAGCAGATCTGTTTTTTTTTTTTTTGGGGGGGGGGGGGAATATCCCTGAACCCTAGACCCTAAACCCTAAACCCTAAAGGGCCAACCGACATAGTTGCAATGGCTCACTGACTACAACCGCTGTTCGTCACGGCGGCTAGTTCCGAAGCGGTCCTATCGCACCGCCCTAAACATCGCAAACCCTACTACACCCTAAAACCCAACAAAATCCCACACCTTATAAACCCTGTAGGCCATAAACCCTATAAGCCCTAAACCCTATAAACCCTTACAAACCCTAAGCCCTATGGAAGCTCTTCTGACTTAGTAACTTGTCTACTTAGCATCCCCTAGAAGCCCCAAAGTAAGAAGCCCCAGTCCAAAGATCTTCCAAGTACCCACCCCGAACCCCCTAAACCCTAAACCCTAAAGCCTAAACCCTAAGCCCTAAGCCCTATGCACTAAACCCTAAACCCTAAACCCTAAACCCTAAACCCTAAACCCTAAACCCTAAACCCTAAACCCTAAACCCTAAACCCTAAACCCTAAACCCTAAACCCTAAACCCTAAACCTACCAAAAGAAGAGCCATCGGACCCTGAGTTCGTGAAGTCCTTGCTGTCTAAGGGTAGTTACATGCTCGCTCAATATGGCCCCTTACCTTTTCGAAGTTTAGGGTCTGGGGTTTAGGGTTTAGGGTTTAGGGTTTAGGGTTTAGGGTTGAGGGTTGAGGGTTGAGGGTTTAGGGGTGTTCTGAAGTATGGGCCCTTGAGTTTTACAGTGGATGTATGAGGTATAGAAGGGTCTCCCCAGACTACCCTAAACCGTAAGGGCTAGGGTCCTTACCCCCCCTTAGCCTAAACTGCCGCCGCCTCATGCCGTTCGATGCTTGATGGCTTCGTAACCAATTGTAGTTGTTGCTGGGGTCAACCCTAAACCCTAAAGCCCAAACCCTAAACCCTAAACCCTAAACCCTAAACCCTAAACCCTAAACCCTAAACCCTAAACCCTAAACCCTCAAAGGGCGTTGGAGGGAGGGGGAGGGGGAGGGGGGGAACTGCGGTTTGTACATCCAACCAGGCCATTGGAAACTCCTTTGGCAAGGTGGACTATGTGGCAGGGCCCTTAGAAGGGCTTTAGGGTTTAGGGTTTAGGGTTTAGGGTTTAGGGTTTAGGGTTTAGGGACCCTGGACCTGGACCCTAAACTGCAATGCCTGTCGAGTTCGGTAGCCTTTGCTTTCTAGGGTTGGGAGAACCCCTAACAACTCCGAAAGGGTAGGGCTTCAGGTAGGGGTTCAGGTTTGAGGCTTATAAAATCGCCCAGGTCAGGGTTTGGGTGTAGGCTGTAGTGTCTGGGGTTTGGGGTCTCTCAACACGCTACATTACCCTACTCCCCCCGGGCCCTAGAGCGATACTTTCTTAGAATCGGGTCCCTTGCAAAAGGTCCCGGGAAAAGGCTTCCAGAATCACTCAGAAAACCGAAGCCCAAAACCCTAACCCAAAACTCCTAAGCCCAAAACCTTGTACTCCCAACCCTCCCAACGCCTAATCTCCTGAATCCTAAACCCGAAACTCCTATATAAATCCTAAACATTAAACTCCTCAACGCCTAAGCTCCTAAACTCCCAAACTCCTCAACCCGAAACTCCTAGACGCCAAAACTGCCAAGCTCCTAAACGCCCAAACTCCTAAACTCGCAAACTCCCAGGCTCCTAAGAACCCTAGACTCCTAACCCTAAACCCGAAACCCGAAACCCTAAACCCTAAACCCTAAACTCCCGAAAACTCCTCAGGTCGTGGTGGTCTGGGGCACCTTGGGTCTAGAGAGGCTTAATGCCACTACCACCACGGTGGAGGACCCTCCGTGAAGAGCTTTGGGGTTTAGGGTTTAGGGTTTAGGGCTAGGGTTTAGGCTTAGGGTTTAGGAGTTTAGGGTTTTAGGGTTAGAGCTTAGCATTTCGGCTTTACGAGCTTGGGGTTTTGGAGTCTAGGGTTTAGTAGTTGAGGGCTTAGAGGATTCAGGGTTTAAGGGCTTCTTAGAGTTTACAATTCTTTCTTCGGGTTTCAGCGGCCAGCCCAGTACGAGCTTTCGGGGTTTCTTTAGGGGCTAAGGTTTCAGGATGTGGGGTCAGGGCTTATTGGGCTTATTAGGCTTATGGTCCTCAAGCAGCCCCCCACCCCCTACACCCTACACCCTACACCCTACACCCTACACCCTACACCCTACACCCTACACCCTACACCCTACACCCTACACCCTAAACCCTAAACCCTAAACCCTAAACCCTAAACCCTAAACGACGCTGAAGCGCTTCAGGGCTTCTAGGGCTGAAGGACGCTGAGGAGTTTTGGTGTCCAGGCAGCAAAGAAGGGAGAGGTCGAAGTTTCAGGGGGCTCCTTGCCATTCAGGGTCCCGAAGCAGGGTTGAGGGTTGAGGGTTAAGGGTTAATGGTTGAGGTTTAGGATTTAAGGGTTGAGGGTTGAGGGTTATGAGGGTTGAGGTTTAGAATGTAAGGGTTGAGGGTTGAGGGTTATAAGGGTTGAGGTTTAGGATTTAAGGGTTGGGGTTTGGGGTTGGGGGTTTAGGGTTTAGGGTTCAAGGGTTCAAGGGTTAGGGTTTTGGGGTTTGGGGTTTGTTGTTGTTTTAGCCAACCCTTTGAGAAGACATCTGAGATGCCACCCTCATCCCAAAATCCCAAAAACCCTACCCAAAGTCAAGCTTTGAGTCCTCAAGCTATGTTTCTTTTGTTTTTTGTAGGGTTTAGGGTTTAGGGTTCAGTGATTTGGGGTTTAGGCTTGAGGGCTTAGGGTTTAGGGTTTGGGGTTTGGGGGTTAAGTTTCACTGAGCTGCGGCCCCAACTCGCAACCCTCAATGGGTTGAGCACTTTCGGGTCTAGAGTCCTAAAACCCCCAAACCCTAAACCCTAAACCCCCTTATGTTCTTGAGAGTTCTGAACTCCGCCGCACCTTTTTTATTTCCCAGCGACCTCCAGGATTACATGCGGGGACAACTCCTCAGTTTCTCCTGGCCCAACGAGACTCAGCGGCCTTGGGTTTAGGAATTATGGGGGAGGGGGGAGGGGGACAGGAGGTTGAGGCTTGAGTGTTTACAGGATTTGCGGGTTTAAAGGGTTTAGAGGGGTTTAGAGGGGTTTGGAGGGGTTTAGAGGGGTTTAGAGGGGTTTTAGGGGTTTAGAGGGGTTTAGAGGGGTTTAGGTGTAGTCCCGCCCTTGTTCCCCTTATCCTTCTGAACCCAATGATACGGGGATGCAGCCTGGGGCCCTGGACCCCTTGAGATGTCATGGGCCAGAAGGCTTGGTGGAGTTCATAATGATCGGATTTCAGTGGCTGCGTTTGGAGTTGAAAGAGCTCGTGATCTCTGAGCCTTCTTGGGACCTCTCTTCCCCCTTCTTCCTCTAAGCAGCGCAGGGCCTGTAGCGCCTGTAGGTTTGGGGCCGCAGGGGGTCGATTTTGAGGGGCTTCTACTTAAGCCCAAGACTCTGAACCCTGAGCCTTACTATGTGTCTAGAGTTTTTTTTCCTTGATGCCTCCCCGCACTGTTTTTAACTCGCTGGACCAACTCAAGGCCTAAACCCTGAAAGCCCTAAGCCCTGTAAAGCCTCATCTCCAAACCCCAAAGCCTCTGACCCCCCCCCCCCCCCCCCCTAAACCCTAAACCCTAAACCCTAAACCCTAAACCCTAAACCCATATGCAGAGAGCTTCAGCCCCGACGGGCTTAGGGCCAGTTTCAATGGTTTTTTCAGACCCACCCCCGGGAACCCGAACCTCCAGGCCCATAACCCTAAACCCTAAACCCTAAACCCTGAACCCTAAACCCTAAACCCTAAACCCTAAACCCTAAACCCTAAACCCTAAAGGCCCCGTCTGGGAGTTGGTCGTCCAGAGACCAATCGTAAAGTCGACCTGGAAGCCCTTTTTTTGACATCGCAAGTCTTTTTTAGGGTTTAAAGTTTAGGGTTTAGGGTCTAGGGTTTAGGGTTTAGGGTTTAGGGTTTGGGGTTTCCCATTGCCCGCCTTACCCTACTTACTCAGTCACAAGGGCTTCTGAGTAAGTAGGGACTGCGATCCCGACTGTAGAGTGTCATTTGGTGCCGAAGGTGTCTAGAGCACAGACTGCAACTCCAGAAACGGAAAAAGGGCAGGGATCCTTTGTAGCCCTCCCCCCGTAACATCATGCCCCTTGCGATTGAGGTGAGCCTGCTGAGTGGCAGGAGGGTCTCCCATAATTTATCTCTATTTAATAAACTCAATGAACTATACCAAATTTCTATTATTGTTTGTGTTAATATTAATATTAACCAAGAGACTGTAGAAAACCTGAAAAGAAGAGCGCAGCAAGCTCTGGCAGTGGGCAGAGGCAGGCTCTTGGTTTAGGGTTTAGGGTTTAGGGTTTAGGGTTTAGGGTTTAGGGTTTAGGGTTTAGGGTTTAGGGCAGCCACGCTTGAGGAGTCTAGGTTGCAGAGTGGGGACGTGCTGACCTTGCAGATGAGCAGCATGCACATCTGCTGCAACCGGCAGGCCTTTGCTGCCATTCGGAGCGATGGATCTGTAGTGACCTGGGGCGACGCTCGCTGGGGTGGTGACAGCAGTGCTGTACAAGGTCAGCTGAAGGACGTGCAGCAGATCCAAGCATCTGACCACGCTTTTGCTGCCGTTCTGGGCGATGGGTCTGTTGTGACCTGGGGCAACGCGTGCTTTCACAGCGCCAGCGGCGCGGTGCAAGGTCAGCTGACGGACGTGCAGCAGATTCAAGCTTCCAGAAAGGCTTTTGCTGCAATTCTGGGCGATGGGTCTGTTGTGACCTGGGGCTCTGCGGACTTTGCTATGGCCAGAAGTGCTGCGCAAGACAAGCTGAAGGACGTGCAGCAGATCCAGGCTACGGCCCACGCTTTTGCTGCTATTCTGGGCGATGGGTCTGTTGTGACCTGGGGCGATCGTGGCTCTGGTGGCGACAGCGGGTCTGTGCAAGGTCAGCTGCAGAACGTGCAGCAAATCCAAGCATCTGATCAGGCATTTGCAGCCATTCTGGGCGATGGGTCTGTCGTGACATGGGGCGATGCTGACTTTGGTGGTGACAGCACTTCTGTGCAAGGCCAGCTGCAGGACGTGCGGCAAATCCAAGCATCTGATCAGGCTTTTGCAGCCATTCTGGGCGATGGGTCTGTTGTGACCTGGGGCGATGCTCGCTTTGGTGGCGACAGCAGTTCTGTAAAATGCCAACTGAAAGACGTGCAGCAGATCCAAGCGTGTGATCGGGCTTTTGCGGCCATTCTGGGCGATGGGTCTGTCGTGACCTGGGGCGATGCTCGCTTCGGTGGCGACAGCAGTTCTGCACAAGGTCAGCTGAAGGACGTGCAGCAGATCCAAGCATCTGATCAGGCTTTTGCGGCCATTCTGGGCGATGGGTCCGTCGTGACTTGGGGCGATGCTGACTTTGGTGGCGACATCACTGCTGTACAAGGTCAGCTGAAGGACGTGCAGCAGATCCAGGCTAGTTCCTGGGCTTTTGCTGCCGTTCTGGGCGCTGGGTCCGTCGTGACCTGGGGCGATCGTGGTTCTGGTGGCGACAGCAGTGCTGTACAAGGTCAGCTGAAGGACGTGCAGCAGATCCAAGCATCTGACCACGCTTTTGCTGCCGTTCTGGGCGATGGGTCTGTCGTGACCTGGGGCGCAGTGCTGTGCAAGATTGATTAGCTTCTGAGTTTGAACAGACATTCACCCCAACATTCACCCCAAACACCCAAACCCCAAACCCTAAAACCCCAAAAACCCTAAACCCCCCCCAAAAAAACCCAAATCCCCAACCCCCAAACCTTCATTCCCCTAAAACTAAACCCCCCCAAAAAAAACTCCGGAGTTGTGCAAGTGCAGTGTGGAAGCATCGGTCCACGCGCTTTGCTTAGCATCTGGGCTCTCACACCCCTTACCCTAAACGCTAAACCCTACACCCTAAATCCTACACCCTAAACCCTCAACCCTAAACCCTAAACCCTAAACCATGGTTTAAGGACGATGAATGCTGGGATTCCCTTTGGGAACCCTCTTGGGGTATGAGGAGAATGATGTTCCAAGTTTTTGAGAGTTTACGGAAGTCTCGGACCTTGGAAAGAACAGCAGACATCTGGCGATGGCAAAGCAACGCCCGAAGGCTGGCTTCATGTGTTATAGCTTTTTTTCGGGTTTAGGGTTCAGGGTCTAGGGTTTAGGGTTTAAGGTTTAGGGTCTAGGGTCTAGGGTTTAGGGAAAAACAGGAGCAAGCTGTCAATAGAATGAGGAATCCCACAAGAGTCATCAAAAGCACGCTTAACCGCTTTACGCGCCTACATCCCCCCCTTAAACCGTAACAAGACCCGATTCCAGCTTAAGCCCATCGAAGCTGAGGATTTTGGCCGGGACTTTCTGGCGGAGCCGATTGGGGGGGGGGGGGGGGGGGGGGGTTAGGGTTTAGGCCTTCTAGGGTTTAAGGTTTAGGGCTTCTAGGGTTTAGGGTTTAGGGTTCAGGGTTCAGGGTCTAGGGTTTGGGGTTTAGGGTTTAGGGTTTAGGGTTTAGGAGCGCCGGGTGCCAGCCAGATCGTGCGTGGGTCAGATCATGCGAACATAGGGGTGCCCTTTGTGTGTCCCACTGTTAGGGGATTCCTGATTCCAAAGGAATACCCCCTATTTTGGGAAATGCCCATGAAAAGAACGAGGGAACCTTGGGCTACATACCACCCTTGAACCCCCCTCCCTTAAGAACCCTAAACCCTTGAATCCCTTAAACAACTCCAAACCCTAAAAGTCCCAAGCACCGCAGGCACCCTAAAAACCCCTAAGCACCCTAAACGCCCGGAAAACCTGGAAACCTCAAAACCCTAAACCCACCCCTGTCCCAAAAAATGCCTCTCGCACGCCAGAGCCGCTAGGAGCCCCTTAACGAAGGCTTCAGGGTTTACAGGCTCTGGGGCGTTCTTTCTGAAATCAGGAAATGCAGCGTGACAGTGCTGTGACCCCTCAACCCCCAACCTTAGCCCTAAAACCTGAACCCTAAACCCTAAACCAAATGAACCCTAGGTAGTTTGAGGACACTCCTCAAGCAATTTCAGGGCCTCGGGCTCTCTTGGCTGAGGATGCAAGGCCTTTGAAGAAGCGAAGCACCACACTAAATTCTCAACCCTAAATCCAAATGCCCCCCCCCCAAAAAAAAAACAAAACAACAAGAGAAGAGACAAACATCACAAGGAAAAGACGAAGAATACGCAACGAAGAACTGAATATTGAACAAACAAGTTATACATATGTACTAGTAAATTCACATTTTAATGGATATATATATATATATGTATTATTTTTGTATGTATGTATTTATATATATATACATATATATATATATATATCTGCATATATATATATATATATACATATATGGTACCCCCCCCCCCCAGTACCTAGGTCTCATTTTCTTCCCTGCCTCAGGTACCGGCCTCAGATGAGTTGCCTCTTGGAGGGTTTAGGGTTTAGGGCTTTACGTCCCGAAAAAAACAATCCCAGAAGCCGGAAATGCTGTACTGTCCCTGAAAAACCTAAAAAACCAGTTCTGGTGGCCTATACAGATAGGCCCTCTTCCAAAGATTGGTTTTTTAGGGACAGTACAGCACTTTCAAGGCTTGAGGTGCTGAAAGTGCTGTACTGTCCCTAAAAAACCAATCCCAGAAGCCCAAAATGCCGTACTGTCCCTAAAAAACCTAAAGAACCAATTCTGGTGGCCTATAGAGCCAGGCCCTCTTCCAAAGATTGATTTTTTTAGGGACGGTACGGCACTTTGAAGGCCTGAGGCGCTGAAAGTGAACTACTGTCCCTAACAAACCAATCTTTTCGTGAGGGTCTTATTTTTTAGGTTTTTTAGGGACAGCGCGGCACTTTCTGCTTCTGGGATTGGTTTTTTAGGGACAGTACGGCACTTTGAAGGCTTGAGGTGCTGAAAGTTTACCCTCACTTGTACGTGAAAGTCAGGAACACTCATCGATGACGAATCAAGACAACTTGGAGGTAGGAGGAACTGGAGGTTGGAGGATACCAACCCTAAATTGAAAGCAGCAGGCACGCCGATGACCGCGGGAACTTTACACACGAACCTTGATGCTATGATCCTTAGGGTTGAGTACTTGTACAAACAAAACTTGCCCACTACCATGTTTCACTTTTTCGCACGTTGCAGCAGTAAGACCTTAGAGTAGGGGGCGCCTGTAACCTACTCTTGCTGGCTACACCCAGGGCAGGGAGAGTCCTGGGCCACTTGGGCGAAAACACTGACGTGCGAGAAGGCTGGTGTGCGGAGACGCCGCACTGCTCCACGCAAGTAACCCTAAACCCTAAACCCTAGATCCTAAACCCTGAACCATAAACCCTCAACCCTAAACCATCAACCCTGAACCCTAAACCCTAGGTTCCATGTTAGTCAAGTCTGCCTCTTGCCTCTTGCCTCTTGCCTCTTGCCTCTTGCCTCTTGCCTCTTGCCTCTTGCCTCTTGAAGGAGACAAGAGGCAAGAGGCGTGCGCCAGCATGTCCTCCCAGCAACAGTCTCCTTTCGCCCTGGGTTCCATGTTAGTCAAGCGTTTCCGGCAGGGTCAGACTTAACCAACATGGAACCCACACGACAACCTTGTCGTGTGGGTTCCGTGTTAGTTAAGTCTTGCCTCTTGCCTCTTGCCTCTTGTCTCCTGTGTGGGTTCCATGTTAGTCAAGGGACTTAACTAACATGGAACCCTCAAGACAAGGTTGTCGTGTGGGTTCCATGTTAGCGTTTCCGGCAGGGTCAGACTGGAACCCACACGACAACCCTTGTCGTGTGGGTTCCATGTTAGTTAAGTCTGCCTCCTGCCTCCTTGCCTCCTTGCCTCCTTGCCTCCTTGCCTCCTTGCCTCCTTGCCTCCTTGCCTCCTTGCCTCCTTGCCTCCTTGCCTCCTTGCCTCCTTGCCTCCTTGCCTCCTTGCCTCCTTTCCTTGCCCCCTTGCACCTTGTCGCGCGGGTTCCATGTTAGCGTTTGGCGTCGTACAGCGCGGGAAGCCAGAAACCCTCGTGTTGCGAAAGTTGAACCCCAAAATCACAGTGAAACGCGCCCCTGGTCCCGGAGCAGTTCGTGGTGTGGATAGCCAACCAGATCCTGAAGGGCCGGAAGATCATTCTCCATACCGACAGTAGCTACAAGCTCAAGGTGCCCGGTGTTCTCCACGATCGCGTCGGGCACTGCAAGAAACGTGCCAAAGTCAAGGGCAAATGGCAGTGGCAGCTTCCCAGGTACGTGCAGACAGTGACACACCAGATCCCGGGAAAGAAGGGCCGAACAATGAAGGTTAAATCCGGAACTCAAATCGTGGATCGCGGCTGGCGATTCCTCAAGGAGCATGTGCAGGTCAATCAACATTCCAAAGCGGGCAGCAAGCTTCTGAGGGCCAAGCTTAGATCGGCGCAATACGAGTACTGGAACAGAGGCAAGGACCTTTGGGTAGAGTGCCGGAAGCTATGCTCCCAAAACATGGCCAAGTTTCTGAGGGCATAAGAGTCTAGACTGTCGCATGCTCTGGCTGTGGAGCAGCAGGTGTATCACGCAGGAAATTCCATATCATTACTGCCTTCGGGATTCGTTGCGTAGTAGTGCTGTACAACAGCAGTTTTGCCTGGCAGCAAATCCTGTCTCCTCTGCTACAGACCCAAAACCTGTGCAACACCACTTCGCCGCAAGCTGTGTTGCACTGCTTGCTGCTCTTTCGCCCATGTGCGTGGCAGGACCCTTCATTACGTTACTGCGATACACACATTCATTTTTTGCAGTAAAACCTAGGCGCTGGGGGGGGGGGGGGGGGTAGCATATATATATATATATATATATATATATATATATAATATTCGTAATTCGCAAGTTAATGTGTAAATGTTTACAGCAGTAACTCACAAGTTCCTGAATACACATACAGAAATAACCCTAAACCCTAAACCCTAAAGCCTAAACCCAAACCCTAAAACCCAAACCCTACACCGTAATAAACCATAAGCCATAAGCCCTCAACCCGATATATACAGAGAGCCCTACACCCCCCCATGCCGGTGAGGAGTTTAGCCAGGCGGCGAGCCAAGCAGGATTCAAGGCCTTGCTGGGCTGGGTCGCCCCTTTTGTATGTTTAGGCCCGAGGGCTCGGTAGGCCTCAGAGGGGTGTAGGGTGTAGGGTCTAGGGTCTAGAGTTTAGGGACATAGCAAGGTGCTGAGCTCAGCGCAAGCCGTAAGCCTTGAATTGCACCAAACCCACTTGATCGGGTCCGCCAGGCTTGAGGTGAGCTTGTCGTGCAAGTACCCTTGTTACGATTTAGGGCGTAGGGCTTGGTGTTTAGGATTCAGGGCTTAGGGCTTAGGGTTTTGTATCCATCTTGGGTAGATCGTGTCTGCCTCCCCCTCACACTGCGTGCTGCGTTGAGGTGTTGGGGCGATTTCGAGAGTGACTTAAGCGAACTGGATCCCCCACAGCCCTAAAGCGTCACCTTGCTACTATTTTCTTAAGAACCCCACAAAACACAGAACAAAAAAGGTTCCTCGGTATAAGGGTCATGTACGATGTGTTGCTTTGTGTTTTCTGGCTTCTTAAGCAAATAGTAGCTGAGAGACATGAGAGAGCCCCAGAGCCCTTGTTACCGGTGAGCCTTCTGCACCCCCAACCCTAAACTCTAAACCCTAAACCCTAAACCCTTAAACCCTTAAACCCTAAACCTAAACCCTAAACCCTAAACCCTAAACCCTAAACCCTAAACCCTAAACCCCAAACCCCAAACCCTAAACCCTAAACCCTAAACCCTAAACCCTAAACCCTAAACCCTAAACCCTAAACCCTAAACCCTAACCCTAAACCCTAAACCCTAAACCCCCGCACCTGAAGTAAAACTTCCAGGAAGGCAGCCTCCAACCCCAACTCGGTAGGCCCTTGGGACATTTCATACTTTCCCTCTTTTGGGTTTAGGGTTAGGGTTTAGGGTTTAGGCTTTAGGAATATTTTCCAGAGGGCTTTAAGGCCCATCCTAGCCAAGGCCCGAGCAAGAAACCGCAAGCCTCAAACGCAAGCAAACATTTAGGGTTTAGGGTTTAGGGTTTAGGGTTTAGGGTTTAGGGTTTAGGGTTTAGGGTTTAGGGTTTAGGGTTTAGGGTTAACAAAAAAACATGATCTGTTCAGATTGCACGGCCTCCACGGCAACTCTGAACCCTAAGCCCTAAACACTAAACACCACCCACGCCGCATCAATGTGGCTTCCTTTTGCTTGCGACACCCAGCTTTTGTGACCCGTACAAGCTGCTCCCCGCCCCAAATCCCAAAGCCTTAAACCTTAAACCCTAAAGCCTAAACCCTAAGCCCTAGACCCCAAACCCTAAACCCTAAACCCTAAACCCTAAGCCCTAACCCCTGAACCCCTGAACCCCTGAACCCCTGAACCCCTGAACCCCTGAACCCCTGAACCCCTGAACCCAAATCCTGACTGCAAACCCAAGGCCCCAGTCTTTCATGCCCTTATGCCCCTTGTTAGGGTTTAGGTTCCCACGGCCCTTTAAAAAAGGGCTCTAGTGTATTCCCTTTTGGGTCTAACCCTATAAACCCTAAACCAAGGTACCCTAAGTACGTGAAATGCCGACTCGGGACGCCAGGTGTTTGACTGGGGGCTTGGTTTTTGGGGTTTAGGGTTTAGGGTTTATAGGGTTTAGGGTTTAGGGTTTAGGGTTTATAGGGTTTAGGGTTTAGGGTTTAGGGGGAGCTTCAGGTTTCGCACTGCGCAACCCGTAAGGAGGGTTTTGGGAGTTCAGGGCCTTATCCTGACAGTCCTCAATAGGGCCTATAGTACCCCGTATTATCATCCCTATTCAGGACTGTTAGTATAAGGGGGAACATCCCAAGTTTACGGGTTTAGGGTTTAGGGTGTAGGGTTTAGGGTTTAGGGTTAGGGTTTAGGGAGTTCTGCCCCCGCAGCCCCTGGTCAGGCGCGCGACAACGCTCGCCATCTCTTCGAGATGGTCCTGGCTCCTCAGTTAAAGAGCAAGGGCTAGGGTTCAGGGTTTAGGCTAAAGGGTTTAGGGTCTAGGGCCATAAGTCATAAACCCTAAACCCTCAAACCTAAGCCCTCAAAGAGCATCGCGAAACTCCACGGCCAAACCTCCCTCCAAAGGGGCACCCCCCCCCCCCCCCCCCCCCCTAAGTAGTCCCAATGCCTAGAGTCTCAGATTCTTGAGAACACCCCCTTTGGGTTTAGGGTTTATGGTTTATGGTTTAGGGTTTAGGGTTTAGGGTTTAGGGTTTAGGGTTTAGGGTTGACCCTGTGAGTGGAAGATATCAGTTTCCAACATTCACCCAGAACATCAGCACAAAGCTGGAAAGACTCAGCCTCTCAACCTTGGGTCCCAAACCCGAAACCCGAAACCCGAAACCCCAAACCCTAAACCCTAAACCCTAAACCCTAAACCCTAAACCCTCTCAACCCTCTCAACCCTCTAGCATCCTCAAAGCCACCTTGAGCCCTGCACGCCGAACCCTAAACCCCAAGCTCCTGAACCGCTTCCCTTGCAAGCTCCTGCCAAAGAGGTACCCCTGCCGAGATATGTGTGTGTGTGTCTGTATGTCTGTATGTCTGTATGTCTGTATGTCTGTATGTCTGTATGTCTGTATGTCTGTATGTCTGTATGTCTGTATGTATGTATGTATGTATGTATGTATGTATGTATGTATGTATGTATGTATGTATGTATGTATGTATGTATGTATGTATGTATGTATGTATGTATGTATGTATGTATGTATGTATGTATTATATATATATATATTCTATATCGTTATATTGTAGGTGTACATACAGTTTAATACCACAATACAACACAATATTATAATCTAGTAAAAACATATGATGATAGAACATGATATCCGTAAAGAGTACTACATTCAGTCTTTGGGGGTCCTGCGTGGCGTAACCTAATCCCCAAACCCTGATCTCTGCACCCCAAAACCTAAGCCCTAAACCCTAGACCCTATTTAGAGCTTAATCCCCAAACCCTAAACCCTATAGACCCTCTGACCCCCCTAAACCCTAAACCCTGCAATCTTGCGAACCTCGAGACCTGGGTCAGCTTTGCTTCGGCTTGAACTTTCTAAGTTTCCAAGTAAGGGGCCCTTAATTTGGATCCCTGGTTATACAGCCCTGACATACACTTTACATAATAATAGGGCCCAGACTTCGGCCCCTGTACTTGGAGGTTCATGGTACTTCTTAAACAATTATGACTGTACTTAGAACCCACTTATAGGCCCCTTGAGTGCCCTAATATGGCTAGAAGTACAGTAAATGATAAGTACAGCTATAATTGGTTCATAAGTACCATGAACCTCCAAGTAAACAGTGGTAAAAGGCCCACAGTTCTAACCGTACAACTTGGGGTCGGCATGCTCCCTGAATGGGTTTGGGGCTGAGGGTTTGTCAGGGGCTCGGGGCTTTTGAATGGGTTGAGGGTTTTAGGGTTTAGGGTTTAGGCTTTAGTGTTTGGGGTTTAGGGGTTTAGGGGTTTAGGGGTTTAGGGGTTTAGGGGCTTAGGGGTTTAGGGGTTTAGGGGTTTAGGGGTTTAGGGGTTTAGGGGTTTAGGGGTTTAGGGGTTTACGGGTTTAGGGGTTTAGGGGTTTAGGGTTTGGGGTTTGGGGTTTGGGGTTTGGGGGTTAGGGTTTCAGAGCAAGCTTACCGGCTTCAACCAATTCTCATCTCGGATGTGTTGTTCTCCAGACCTGCGCTCAGGACACCGCGCAGGACCCTCTGCAAGGGCTTCCCAGACCCCCTGAGACTAGGACCTTTTTTTTTTATGGTTTAGGGTTTAGGGTTTAGGGCTGGGACCCAGAGTAGGCCCTTTTTTCCTTTTTTTAGGGTTGGGGTTTCCTTATAATCCCTTTAAAACCAAAAAGGCTACCCTTTCTATGCCTAGGTTACTCCCGGGTCCAGGAGAGGATCCGAACCTCAAGGACCAAATGAACCGTAAAATTGCGGTCATATACCCTATACTACTATACTTCCTATTTTATGAGCCATGAGCCCGTTTGGGTTCACTTTGTCCTCAAGGAAGGTAGACGCCCGTAAGGGTTCCGAAGAATGACCCAACAGTAGTATAGGGCACTATTCGGGGGGCTCTACTTTTCGGATCCTCCCAGGGGACTGGGTTTACGGTTTAGTGTTTACGGTTTAGGGTTTAGGGTGTAGCGTTTAGGGTTTAGGGTTAAGGGTATGGGGCGCTAAGAAACCCTGATGCCTGAACTCGGTGTATCGCGTGCCAAGGATTCCCGAGACTCTAGATCTTCCCAGAACTCTTCAAGATATCCACAATATCCACCAAGAAGACTGGGATTTGTTTAAGTTAGGACACTCTTGGGTCTAGCCCTAAACCCTAAACCCTAAACCCTAAACCCTAAACCCTAACCCTAAAGCCCAAACCCCAAACCCCAAACCCTACACCCCAAACCCTAAACCCTAAACCCTACACCCCAAACCCTAAACCCTAAACCTAAACCCTAAACCCAAAACCCTAAACCTAAACAGTCCAACCCGAAAACGCGCCAGGAGCATTGCACCGTCAATGGGCGCCAGTACGACCGGAGCAGTCCTCAGTCGCCACAGCTCGGGGAATTCAGAGGCTGATCTTTGTAGTTTAGGGTTTAGGGGTTTAGGGCTTTTGGGGTTTGGGAGTTTTGTGGGATTTAGGGGTTTAGGGGTTTAGGGGTTTTGGGTTTGGGGGTTGGGGTTTTGGGGTTTTGGTGTTTTGGGGTTTTGGGGTTTTGGGGTTTTGGGGTTTTGGGGTTTTGGGGTTTTGGGGTTTTGGGGTTTTGGGGTTTTGGGGGTTTGGGGTTTTTTTGGGGTTTTGGGGTTTTGGGGTTTTGGGGTTTTGGGGTTTTGGGGTTTTGGGGTTTTGGGGTTTTTGGGGTTTTGGGGCTTTGGGGCTTTGGGGTTTGGGGGTTTGGGGGTTTTGGGGTTTTGGGGTTTTGGGGTTTTGGGGTTTGGGGGTTTGGGGGTTTGGGGGTTTGGGGGTTTGGGGGTTTGGGGGTTTGGGGGTTTGGTGGTTTGTGGGTTTGGGGGTTTGGGGGTTTTGGGGTTTTGGGGTTTTGGGGTTTTGGTTTTTTTTTTGGGATTTTGGGGGGTTTAGGGGTTCAGGGTTTAGGGTTGTCAAGGTTTTCGGTCTATGGGATGTGATCAAAGCTTTTCTTACTAGTTCTGAATGCTCTTTTATTCCATGGGGGGGGGGGGTGTGTGTGCTGAATTCGGGTCCCCTTCTACAGACACGTGTTATAGTGAAACCTCTTGAACAAATATGCACAAACCTCTGGAGTCGAACAGCCACGGCCATACGCGTTGCGTCCCTACGCCAGGGTTATCCAGTCGTAGTCTTAATGCCCTTTTTCAGGTGAGGATAGTTTTGAAGAACGGTTGGGCCTGTTTGATTCTCTGAGGATCGTGGGGAACTTAGCATGAGGGGGATTTGTCATTAATTAGTTGGAGGTTCATGGTACTTATTAACCCGATAGTAACCGTACTTATAACCCAATGATAACCATATTAGGGCACTTCAGGGGCTTCTAAGTGGGTTACAAGTACAGTCATAGTTGTTTAATAGGTACCCTAAGCCCTAAACCCTAAACCCTAAACCCTATAAGTACAGTTACAAATTGGTTAGTAGTTGCGTACCCTGAACCTCCAAGTAGTTGGACCATGATCCGCTTTGGCAAGCATTCCCGCTCCAGCTGCTTCAGCTCCAGCTGCCTCAGCTAGGGTGTAGGGTTTAGGGTTTAGGGTTTAGGGTTTAGGGTTTAGGGTTTAGGGTTTAGGGTTTAGGGTTTAGGGTTTAGGGTTTAGACGCTGCGTCGAGGCTCGGAAGGTTCAGCTGTTTGGGGATTATAGGGATTAGGTTTTAGGTTTTAGGGTTTGCTCAAGATGCCTCAAAGCAGCCCCGTCGTGGTTGAAGGTTTATTGGTTGAGAACCAGGGAGGCTGCAAGGGTCTAGGGTTTAGGGTTTAGGGTTTAGGGTTTAGGGTTTAGGGTTTAGGGTTTAGGTTTAGGGCTTGGGGGTTGCAAAGCGGCGCTGGGATTGGAGAGCTTAGGGGTTCTAAGTACCCGAGCAATCCCGACCACTCAAATCCAGAATCCCAACCTCTCCAAGACCCGTCCCCTAAACCCTAAACCCTAAATCCGAAACCCTAAACCCTAAACCCTAGGGGGGTGGGGAGCTCGTTTCTGTGAACCGATGCGACGCAGCTGCTGCGACGTTTGCAGCCCAGACGCTGCGTCGAGGCTCGGAAGGTTCAGCTGTTTGGGGCTTAGGTTTTAGGGTTTAGGGTTCAGGGATTATAGGGTTTAGCGATTAGGGCTTAGAGTGTTTTTGTTGCAGGGTTCCTGCCGGCCCAACACCTCAGCCTCTAAGTTAAGTACTAGCCTGGCACTTTCTTCCCTCACCCTATCACGAAGGGTTTCGGGCTTAGGATTTAGGACTTAGAGTTTAGATAAACGACGAACCCCAATAAACCCCAAACCCTCGTTTCGGCAAAACCAGATCCACACCATGGTGACTTGCTGTTCAGTAAGTTTCTGAATGCAACCCTAAACCCTAAACCATAAACCCTAAACCCTAAACCCAAAACCCCAGGCCCAGCGAATCCCGCACGGCCGCACGACCCTACACCCTAAGCCCTAAACAAAATCCAAAATCCTATACGCCTGAGCCCTATACGCCTAAACCCTATACCACTAAACCCGCCCCAGCCCCCAAACCCTAGCCCTAAACCCTTAAACCCTTCAACCCTGAAACCCTTAACCCCTTAAGCCCTTAAACCCTTAAACCCGTAAACCCTTCAACCCTTAAACCCCTAAACCCTTAAACCCCTAAACCCTGAACCCCTAAACCCTTAAACCCCAAAAGGGCTTCAGTTTAGAAACCCTAAACCCTCCTAAACCCTAAACCCTTAAACCCTTAAACCCTTAAACCCTTAAACCCTTAAACCCTTAAACCCTTAAACCCTTAAACCCTTAAACCCTTAAACCCTTAAACCCTAAACCCCCCTAAACCCTAACCCCTAAACCCCTAAACCCCTAAACCCTAAACCCCTAAACCCCCAAACCCTTAAACCCCTAACCCTAAACCCTAAACCCCTAAACCCCTAAACCCCTAAACCCTAAACCCCTAAACCCTTAAACCCCTAAACCCTTAAACCCTTAAACCCCTAAACCCTGAACCCCTAAACCCTTAAACCCCTAAACCCCTAAACCCTTAAACCCTAAACCCTAAAACCCTAGCCCTAAACCCTAAACCCTAAACCCTAAACCCTAAACCCTTAAACCCTTAAACCCTTAAACCCTTAAACCCAGTCCTCTCAGGCTGGGAGATGCCCCGCCGCGAACGCCGCGCCCCAGAGCCTTGGCTGATGAAGAAGTTTAGGGTTTAGGGTTTAGGGTTTAGGGTTTAGGGTTTATAAGATTTAAAGGTTTAGGGCTCAGCGGTTTAGGGTTCAGGGTTTAAGGTCTCGGGAGGGTTTAGGGTGGCTGGTTCAGCTACTCGTGCGTTTCAGCTACGCGCACCATGCCGGCGAGCCTGCGTAAGCTTTTACGCGGCAACAAGCAGCGGATATGTGTCAGGACTTGACAAGTTCGTCGGCATACGCTATGTAGAAGCTTGGACAGATGCAGACGCCAAGGCCCGAAACCCGAAACCCGAAACCCTAAACCCTAAACCCTAAACCCTAAACCCTAAACCCTAAACCCTAAACCCTAAACCTAAGCCCTACACGACGAGCCCAAACCACAGGCTCCACTGCAGCCTCCTTTCCCCCGCTGACGCCCGTCCAGGGTTTAGGGTTTAGGGTTTAGGGTTTAGGGTTTAGGGTTTAGGGTTTAGGGTTTAGGGTTTAGGGTTTAGGGTTTAGGGTTTAGGGCTTAGGGCTCAGGGCTTAGGGTTTAGGGTTTAGGGTTTAGAAGCCTGGCAGCCCAGTGTTACACTTGTCCCTTTGTTTGGTTAAGGTTCCCCCATACAGTAATCAACCCAAAAAGTGGTACCCTTATTGTAAGATGGTTTCTGGGCAAAGTTTACGGTACAGGGTTGTTGTATAGGATCTTTTTGCAATTTGCTGAGTGTTGACAAGTATATAGAGGAATGAGAGCCGAGTAAGCTGCGAACCTCGACCCCTTGGTGGTGGTGGTGGTGGTGGTGGTGGCGGTGGCGGTGGCGGTTGGCGGTTGGCGGTTGGCGGTTGGCGGTTGGCGGTTGGCGGTTGGCGGTTGGCGGTTGGCGGTTGGCGGTGCCGCTGCCGCTGCCGCTGCCGCCGCTGCTGCTGGTGGTGCTGCTGCTGGTGGTGCTGCTGGTGGTGCTGCTGCTGGTGCTGGCGGTGGTGGTGGTGCTGGCGGTGGTGGTGGCGGTGGCGGTGGCGGTGGCGGCGGTGGTGGTGGCGGTGGTGGTGGCTGCTGGTGCTGGTGGTACTGCTGGTGCTGGGTGCTGCTGGTGCTGCTGCTGCTGATGGTTCTGGTGGCGCTGGTGGCGGTGGTGGTGGTGGGGCGGAACCCTCAATCCTAAACCCTGAAACCCTGAGTCCGATAAAGCCCTATAAATGTGGCATCGGGAAATCAACAAGCGATCAAGAATTGAGCGTTTTGGGCTTAGGGTTTAGGGTTTAAAAAAAAAAAAAAAACAAGCTGACTAAGCCCTGAAGCCTGACCCGCCCGGCCCCTGTAAATGTAGAGAGGCCGCAATACAGGAGCACTCCAGGAGCCGATGAAGAATTGCCGATGTGGTTTTGTATAGGGTTTAGGGTTGTAGGTTGTAGGGTTTGGGATTTCGGGTCTACAACGTCTATAACCCCTTTATGAATAGAATCTAACCCAAAGCATCCATTCTATTTCAACCTGCTGAACCCCAAAAAACAAACCCAAAACCCCAAAAAAACCTATACCCTAAACCCTATACCCTAAACCCTAAACCCAAACCCTGAACCCTAAGCCCTAAACCCTATACCCCAGGCCCTGGGGCGCAAGCTGCTCGAGGGTCCCAGGGTTTCTTCAGGGTTCGGTCGGGGTTAAGGGTTTTGGGGTTCAGGGTGTAGGGTTTACGGTTCGAGGGTTTAGGGTTTAGGGTTTAGGGTTTAGGGTTTTGGGCTTCAGGGTTAAGGGTTTAGGGTTCAGAGTTCAGGGTTTGGGGTTAGGGCTAGGCGGCTTCTGAAACCCCATGTTCCTCTAATGAAACTTGACCCTAAACACGAAAACCCTAAACCCAAAACCCTAAATCCTAGACCCTACACCCTAAAAGACCCTAAAAACTCCTAAACACCCTAAACCCCTAACTAAACCACTAAACCCTAAAAGACCCTTAAACACCCTAAACCCCTTAAAGAAAGCCCTTAGAAGGAACCTTGGGAGCTGCGAGCCGACGAGTCAGGCTTGGACTTGTGTCGGGCTGGGGGGGGGGGGGGGGGAGGAAATCGATGGTGAGTTTTGGGTTTTTATAGGTTTTTTTCAGAGTTTTGTAGCTCTTTTTAAGGTTTTTGTAGGTTTTTTTTTTTTGTTTCAGGGTTTTGGGGCTTATAGGATTTAGGGGGTTCAGGGCTTGGGCTTTGGGGTTTAAAGGGTTCTAGGGAGGAAATCGATGGTGATTTTTGGGTTTGAGGGTTTTAGGGTTTATAGGGTCCCTAGGGGTTTAGGTTTAGGGTTTACGGCTTAGAGCCCTAAACCCTGAATGCTAAGCCTCTCAAACCCACAATTGGTGAGTCAAATGTTCGCTGGAAACCTGACACCTTCAACCCCGTTTCCCTCCTTAAGTAACCTTAATTAGGCTTGATTATCCCTAAGTAGCCTTATAGGTTTACGTAGGGTTTAGGGTTTAGGGCCAGGTTTAGGGGTTAGGGTGCTGTAGATTTAAGGGGGGAACCGAAGACAGGGGGGGGGATAGTAGAGAAGGGGGGTCGTAGGGGAACCCATGAGACACGGGTTGAAAGGCTCTTGCGCGTCCCTGGCTCGGCGCTGACAGAGATTGGTTAGGGTTGAGGGTTGAGGGTTTAGGGTCTAGGGTCCAGGGTTTAGGGTTTAGGGTTTGGGGTTTGGGGTTTAGGGTTTCGGGTTTAGGGCCCTATAGACCCTAAGCCGTAAACCCCAATGAATTGGGGGCGGGTGGGGGAATCTAAGGGTCGTCTGAGGGTCGTCTTGGGAAATTTCTCAGGGTTCGTATGGGGTCATAAGGGAAATATAGGGTTTAAAATGATCAACTACCAAGAAAACTCTGTAAGCCCTACACTCCCAAAGGGAATTTGTGAATCAATTAGGTGCATCCTCCTGGACGAATTCTGGGCCAACTCCCCATCAAGAGCCCGTAAGCAATGGCAAGCGAACCCTCATAAAGGTGCATTGTGATGTACCCTACTATATATAGGGTCTTCATGATTATTTTAGGGTTTTGGAGGCTCTTATGGTATACCTACATAGGGACCAAAAGGGACTACCACGAGTGCATATTCCGAGCCCCTATATTTGGATGCAAACAGCTCTTACAATGTCCAGCTGATGCCACCCTAAACCCTAGACCCTAAACCCAAAAACCCTAAACCCTAAACCCTAAACCCTAAACCCTAAACCCTGAACCCTGAACCCCTGAACCCTAAACCCTAAACCCTAAACCCTAAACCTAAACCCTAAACCCTAAATTTCATGGTTGCCAGCCATCTCCGCGGCTCTGGGTGCCGACTGCCGACCACCTTATGTGGCCGACATGTCTGTAGGCCGCGTGCGCTCAGAAGCTGGGGAGCCCAGTGGCGCCCGTTTCGCCTTTGTTTGGTTCAAGGTTCCCTTACAAAGTAACAAGCCAACAAAAAGGGGTGCCCTTATTATAGTATAGGATGGTTTCTGGTCTTTTCTGGTCTACCAAGGAAGTAGCTGCCTACGCTTTGCCAGCAAGCGAGTCCTGGAATACCTCTCCGTCTTAGCGCAGCTGGTGACCTCGCACTTGGGCCCGGTTCTGGCGGTGTCCGCGGGAGAACGCCACACCTGTGTGCTGAAAACAGACGGGCAGCTTGTATGTTTTGGCCGCAATGTGGAAGGTCAGTGCGATGTGCCATCAGACCTAGGGCCGATTTTGGCCGTGTCCGCGGGCTATCACCACACCTGCGTCATAAAGACGACCGGACAGCTTCGTTGTTTTGGGAGCAACATCCAGTACGTGCAGAACATCAAGCCTGGGCAAGTTGTGAATGTGCAGAAGGGCAACCTCGGCCTGTGTGATGTGCCAGCACACCTGGGACCGACTCTTGCAGTTGCGGCCAACTTCGCACACACATGTGCAGTAGGCGCGGATGGAGGACTTGTGTGCTTCGGACATCCCAACGAAGGCAAGTGTGACGTGCCCGAGGATGTAGGGCCGGTTATTGCTGTGGCTGCAGGTGCTCACCACAGCTGCGCGGTGAAATTCGATGGACAGCTTCTCTGCTTCGGGCGCGGAAACGAGGGCCAGTTCCCTCAGCAGCTGAGTGAGCACACTTTGCACTTTTAGGGGATACCATAACCCCTTATAGAACTGAAAGTGTACACTTTTTGGGGGGGCTTAGGAACTCGGCACTAAGGTGCCGAGTTCCGGTGGATTTGGGACCTGTGCTGGCAGTTTCGGCTGGCGAGGACCACACCTGTGCAGCTTGGTAGCCGAGTGGGGCCCTTTTGCGCCCTTTTTGCTGTCCTAGGTTAACAACAAAATTAAAATGGATACCCGTATTTGCCCATAACTACCCATAACTACCCATAGTTGCCCAGAATTACTCATAACCACCCATAATTACCCATAATTAACCATAACTACCCATATCTACCCATAATTGCCCATAACCATCCTTAATTGCTGCATGGTCACTTGGCTTGCAAGGCAGTGAAGTCAGACGGGCAGTTGGTGTGCTTTGGAGGCAAGAGCCACGGCCAGTGCAATGTGCCAGCAGACTTGGGCCCAGTCTTGGCAGTGTCGGCAGGAGATCACCACACCTGCGCGGTGAAAACCGACAAGACTTTGGTATGCTTTGGGTCAAACAAGGATGGCCAGTGCAATGTTCCTCTGGGCCTGGGCCCAGTTTCGGCCGTGTCGGCCGGAATGCGTCACACCTGTGCAGTTACATCAGGTGGAGATCTCGTCTGCTTTGGACGAAACGCAGAGGGCCAGTGTGACGTGCCTGATCTGTGAGGTGCAGCCCCTGACCCCTGGCGCCGAGAATCGGCCCCTGTGTTCCGCTCCCCGGATCAACAGGATCAAAGTGGTCGTTTGCCGGCAGTGACAGGTGAAGCTGCGTGTTCACTGTTGGCTGCCAATCTTCAAACGCACTAAGCTGGTAACCAGTCACGGGCAGAAGCCCACGCCCTGAATTTATGGGTTTACCGCGCCAGCAAAAGAAGAGCACTGAACATTGCAAAATAAGTTCAAAACAATGTCGGGTTTAAAGTTGGGCCGGGTATTGCGAGACTGAGATGTCGGCGCAAAGTGGACAGAGCTCAGATCGCCCCAGCGGCGTTTTTGCCGCCAACAACCCACCTGCCCAGAGGACCCTAAACCCTAAACCCTCAACCCTAAGCCCTAAGCCCTAAACCCTAAACCCTAGACTTCTCCATGCCAAACCGAACGTCGAACCCTATGAGACCCTATGAACACTGCAAGAATCCCTGAAACCGAAGCCTCAGCTGAGGAGAAGAAGAACAGGAAGAAAATTCGGGTTTAGGGTTTAGGGTTTAGGGTTTAGCGGTGGGTTCCCAGATGAGGGGTACCACATTGGGGTCCTTCATTTAGGGAATCCTACTCTTGGAAGTTCGATATTGAGGGCCCGTGTTTTCGTAAACCCCGTATACCCTTCGAAGTGAAGTTTGGTCTTCAAGGTTGGATGTCTTCACTTAAGGTTATGGGGTTTAGGGTTTAGGGTTTAGGGTTAGGGTTTAGGGTTTAGGCCTGCCCTACATCTGGAACTTCGTGCTGTGGGTGGGCACAACAGACCTCCACCAAATCCTACCTTCACGGCTTTCTGGTGTCGTTGATCTTTACAGGGCCACAAGCAGTCCATTCTTGGGATCATAGTGAAATTCGAGTTTTCGAAGTTAGGGTATTGGGTTTAGGGTTTAGGGTTTAGGGTTTAGGGTTTAGGGTTTAGGGTTTAGGGTTTAGGGTTTAGGGTTTAGGGTTTAGGGTTTAGGGTTTAGGGGCACCTTCTAAAGGGTCCTCATTATAAAGGGAATCCTACGATTTAGGGGTCTATATTCGGGGTCCCCTATTTTCGTAAACTCCCAAATCCCTGAAATCCCTAAGCCCTGAACCCTACAAACCCTTAGCAAAGCCTTTGGTCCAACCCTAAACCCCAAACCTCACATTCCCCCGACCCAAAGTCTAAACCCTAAACCCCAAACCCCTAACCCCTAAACCCCAAACCCTAAACCCGAAACCCCAAACCCTAAACCCTAAAGCCTCAACCCTCAACCCTAAACCCTAAACCCTAAACCCTCAACCCTAAACCCTAAACCCTAAACCCTAAACCCTAAACCCTAAGCCCTAAACCCCCGTTTGGCCAACACAGGCTGTGCGGAGCCGGCCCCGGAGGCCGTTCCCCGACGGAGGGGCAAACTCCGCAGCCGGGCTGTTGAGGAGCGCGTGTTAGGGTTTAGGGTTTAGGGTTTAGGGTTTAGGGTTTAGGGTTTAGGGTTTAGGGTTTAGGGTGTTAGGGTGTTAGGGTGTTAGGGTGTTAGGGTTTAGGGTTTAGGGGTCTAGGGGTTTAGGGGTTTAGGGGTTTAGGGGTTTCGGGGTTTAGGGATTTAGGGGTCTAGGGGTTTAGGGGTTTAGGGGTTTAGGGGTTTAGGGGTTTAGGGTTTAGGGTTTAGGGTTTCGGGTTTAGGGTTTAAGGGTTTAAGGGTTTAAGGGTTTACGGTTTAGGGTTTAGGAGGGTTTAGGGTTTCTAAACTGAAGCCCTTCTGGGGTTTGAGCCTATAGGGTTTAGTGCTTGAGTTTGGGCAGTTTGGGGTTTGCAGCTTCGGGAGCGTAGTATAAGGGTTTTTTTTGACCAGAATGAGCATGTATGATGGTTCAGCAGAATTGTATATATACTCATATGTGACTCCTGTACTGGCTTTTTGATTTGTGTGGGCGTTGATCTTGATCCGCAAGCCGGAAATCCTTCCAAATGTCCCCAGACCTTGTTCCGGTTTAGGCTATCGGCTTAACTCTGGTCTTTTGCCTATAGCCCAAGCCCAAGCCCTACAGATTATAGGCTAGAGTACCCTAAACCCTAAACCCTAAACCCCAAAACACTTGAGAGGAGGACTCGGACGCGACGCAGCCCAAGAGCACCTCGCTGCATCCTGCTGACGCTCGAGGCAAGGTTGAGGGTGTAGGGTCTAGGGTTTAGGGTTTGGGGTTTAAGGTTTAGGGTTTAGGGTTTAGGGTTTAGGGTTTGGGGTTTAGGGTTTAGGGTTTGGGGTTTAGGGTTTAGGGTTTAGGGTGTGGGGACCCAACATCCGCGGTAGGTGTACATATTTTCTTCGTGGAACGGAATTTTCGCGATGTACACCCGATATTTTCAGGGCAACCGAGTTCCGTCACGAACGTGCAACTCTAACCTACCCACCCAGAGATTTTGTAACCAGCTTATTAAGTTCTTAAGTGTACTCAAAATCAAAGTACGTGCGCGCAGAAAGTGCAGTTGAATGCAGGAGGTCGGGTATGATCCAGAATACCTCTGTTTTACCATTGACAGTACTGTCAATAGAAGTATATGACATAATTACCACTTACGTGTACACAGAGAAGTGCTTATAGGAAGTAGACGTGCAGACAGAGAGGTGAGTGAGTGTTCGATGATCGTAGTATCAGGGCAAACGGCAAGTTGCAGTTGGGGCAGAATTGTACGCATACGTCCCAATTTCTAATGCCAGGATAAGACGACGGGAGCCGTTTGTTGAACATTTCTCAAGGCCGGGTTTGCATGAGCATGCGCCTAAAGTTTCCGTGGAGATACAGCGGTACACGCAATGCGAGTGGCGCTCCGCATCCATGTGTCTTCCGGATTTCCTACGTCTGAGTGACCGGCAAGGCAGCATCCACAGCAGCGTGACAGTATACGCAAAGCGACCGAAAGATGACACTGGAGCAGTTGGCCAATGCCTGTCGACCAGCAGGGGCCGTCATGGTTGCAGCCATCCGATACGCCCGAACAAACCCTAACTTTTTCAAGCAATTGCTGATGATGCACGTGCCGTTCCGACAGGTGGATGGCTCGAGCTCGTGCCGTCAGAGTTGCAAGGTTTGGGATTGTGTCTATTACACCGGCCCAGATTGGCGATTTGTGGCCAGTGTCCGTCACGAAATGGAGCTTGAACCGGCCGGAAGCTGTCAAAGCAGCAACAGAGCTCATCGACTCGTACCTGACCGGCAGCTAGGCCCGGTCGGCAAAAAATGCAACAATGTGCTACGCGATCAATCCTTCGAATTTGTCTGCGAAACAATTGCAGCCTTCCGACAGATTCTCGCAAAGTAAAATTGGCAACTAATGGGTGAAGAGCCTTTGTTGGCCAGGAACAGCTGTTGCCTGGCTGGAGAATCTTGGGCGAGCGGTCTTTGCTGCCGCAGCTTTTTGACCGGATCTGCCGGCGCGCTGGCCTTGGAAAAAGAAAATAGTGTCTGCTCACGGCGGTTCAAATTCACATGGATATGAGTCTTGCTGCGGTGTTTAGGGCCTAATGTCAAACTTTGCCAGCTAAGATTTTGTTCATCTAGCTTTGTGAATGTAGGGGGCTGGGCCCGTGAACGAAGGCTAGCTGAGGGTCTTCTTTTGCACATTCTTTCTGTGCGCCTGATGGTCTGTTTTGATGCTCTGCGCCACTTGACCAGCTCCTTGACCACTTCTCTGCATTTTCTGACATTAGTCTGCGTAAAATTAGGCTCGTGTGATTTTCACGCAGCAAAACATCCAAAATCTAATTTTGGCTAAGCTGCTTTCGTGCAATTTGGCCAGCCAATACCCCTTGTATTCCTTGCAGTACAGGGCTGGCACTGAACCCGGACCCCCTTTCCGGGATTAAACTAGAGGTTCGCAGACCCTGCCTCTGGCTGAGTATCTTGCTTTTACATTTCGTAAGAGACGATATGCTGTACACCAGCGCAGTCCGAGCCGCATACCAAGTGCCCTTGTAGCCCCCCTTATAAGGTTGAGGGTTGAGGGTTTCGGATCTGTAGCTTTCCAATTTTTGGGCAGGAGCGAGTGGAATGGACGGTGCAAGTTTTGGGGAGGGGGCGTCAGGGTAGACAACTAAACCCCTACACCCAATATGGGTGCGGCTCAAAAGTCCAGGTGTGTAACTGGCTCTCGGGCGTCTTTCCGCGACATAGGGTTTGTAACAAAGCCGTTCTGCTTGCGACAAGCAGTCCGCGACAAACCTCCGCGACAAGCCTCCCCGACAAGCCTTTGCGACAAGCCCCTTCTTGGAACTGCATGGGTTTCATATCTCTTTTTCAAGGCAGCGCGAAACAGCCGCGACAAACCCCGCGACATACGTATGAAACAACTGGGCGCGACATACGTATGTAACACAGGCGGGTGGCGGGACACCGTGACATACCCCTATTTAGAGCCACAGCCATATAGCAGCCTATTAAATCATCTACACTATACCCTACGCTTCCAACCACCTAAAAAAACGATGGCACTTCCGTAAAGACCTGTTTTTTCGGGTGGTTCGAAAATCGACTCCGAACCACCTGATTTTACCCCATCCTGTTTGAAACCGAATCGGCCCAAGCCACCCAGATTTACCCCCCACCCCGATTTCAGGCCCAGAGCCCGAGCCACCTGAATTCGGCATAGTCCTTATTATGGTGTTCTAGACTCCCTTATGGTGTTCTAGACTCCCCCGCGGCATCTACTCACGATTCCTCACGGTTTTCTCACGGGGCAAATCTGCGTGGCTCAAATTGAACTCACCTCTTCGTGGCTGCCCGGGCCGGCCCTTACTCACGCCTGCTCATGGTTTGCTCACGCTTTTTGGGGTTGATTTACTCCCTAGATTTTTTTGGGTGGTTCGTCGGGTAAAACTGTGTCGCTGCCACACCAAGCATTCACAGACGGTGTCGGGTAAAACTGTGTCGCTTCGAGAAAACTGTAGGGTGAAATTGTGGCGCTGCGACAAATAGGCATTCATTTTGCTTCGCATGCTTGGTCGGGTAAAATTGGGGCGCTCGGGGGTAAAATTGTGTCTTTCGCAGCCACACCGAAATACGATGTCGCAGAAGCACAGGGTATAGTATCCCCTTCTTCGGCGACGGACAAAAAGGGTTTTTCGAGGCTTTTCGGCAAAGGAGGTTTAAAAGTAGCTGAAGATGTGGACCAAAGACGCTTGAGTAACTCGGAGACTTCTTACGAGAATCTCTTCTCTTTACCCTCCGTTTCCGCAGTTGCCGCGAAATCTTTTGTTAAACCACTATTCTGCGCGGGCGCATCAGGGCGAAGCCCGTAGAATTTAGGGTTTAGGGTTTAGAGTTTAGGGTTAGAGTTTAGGGTTTAGGGTTGAGGGTTGAGGGTTGAGGGTTGAGGGTTGAGGGTTGAGGGTTGAGGGTTTACGGTTTAGGGTTTAGGGATGACATGGGGCCTCTACACTACCAGCCTGCGCCTGTCTGCAGGGGAAGCCGAGTCAGCGGCTGCCATCAACACCCCGCCGGCCGTGGAGGAGGAGAAGGAATCAGCCTAAACCCTAAACCCTAAACCCTAAACCCTAAAACCCCTAAAACCCCTAAAAACCCTAAAAACCCTAAAAACCCTAAACCCCAACTCTCAAGGCCCTGTAGCTTGAAGTTATTGAAAAGTGTAAAAGAACAGAAGCTTTCCTCGGCACTTTCCCTGGAGCTTCCTGAAACTCCCCGGAACTTCCCCGGACCTGGGCTTAATAACCTTCCCAAACCCTAAACCCTAATTAGCCCCTAGACCACAAACCCTAAGGTTGGTAACCCCCTAGAGACACAGGGGCGCTAATAGCTCGCGGCGAAGCACAGTTGTACCGGTAGCTTCCCTCAGCTCTTCTTTGTCGACTGTCCGCAGCAACAGACAACTTGAAGTTGGATTTAGGGTTTAGGGTTTAGGGTTTAGGGTTTAGGGTTTAGGGTTTAGGGTTTAGGGTTTAGGGTACGAAGTGCCTGTGGCCACAGTGTTGCCTGATGAGGTAGTCCCTGATCATGGCTCGCCGCTCGCCTGGGCTGGACATCTTCGAAAACCATGCGGGCAAAGACCGGCAGAGATCTGGTGCGTGCGACCGTGCAAGAAGTCACACGCACCCGGCGCTTCGTCTTAATGACTGTGGATACCGATCCTCAGATGGAACACCAGAAGGACATGGTGACATTCTGTACCGGTAACTATGTCGGCGCAGTGCGACAGTGCCCAGCACTCTTCCTGGCGGCGGCGCTGAAGTTCAGGAGGTCAATTTTGAGTTTACCGGGTGCTCTTACAAGGGTGCTTCTCAAAGGCAAGTTGCTTGATTCTCTGGACTGCCGGTCGGTGTCTGTGTCAGTGGTCATGAAGTTCAATGAGTCGTGTGACCCGTCTGTCTTCCCGTAGGGTTGAGGGTTTAGGGGTTGCGGGTTTCGGGTTGAGGGTTTCTAGGGTTGAGGCGCTTCAGGGTTCAGTGTTGTGGGTTTGGGGTTTGGGGCTTGGGGTTGGTTTTCGGGAGTCGGGGGGTGGCTCGTGGGAGATGTAGGGTTAGAAACCTGAACCCGAATTCAATGAATACTCCACAAATCCGAATGAGGGAGAACCCTGAATGCCAGGAATTCTCCTTACTGTAACTCCTATGAGGGATGCATGATGTATGAATATTCCTTTCCTAATGGGTGCTGGACTCTTTGGGCCAAGCCCTAGACCCGAAACCCCGGGACCATGCAGGAAGTGCCGGCTCCAGGCGACGAAGGCGCCGGAAGGCCCCGTGCTTGTCGAGTTTCACCTCTTTCCCCTAAACCCTAAACCTTAATCCTAAACCCTAAATCCTAAACCCAAAAACTAAAACCTAAGTCCTAACCCTAAATCCTAAACCCTGGGTGAAATTTTAGGTTTGGGTCGTAGGGCCCTTGAAAACAGAAAGCCACTGAGTCGGACTCTACAACAAGGCCCTTTGCTTGAAGGGCTTTGGGTAGTTGTGGGGTTAGGGTTCAAGGTCTAGGGAGGTCTATCAGGGTGGCTTCCTAAAACATCGCTAGCAGGGTGGCAATACTTTTGTATAGGGGAACGATAGCCATCGCCAAGAACCTTTATAAGTATATACCATGGACGTTAGAAGTATATAATATACTATACGTATTGTCTTGCGAACGTAAGCTGACATTATGATGATCCTTTGCTTAGACCCTTAAGCCTTGGGGTGTTTCCTTCAAAGTAGAACACACAACAGAACTACATATTGCTGTGCACAAGTAATGTAGCACAACATATACCTTGAACCCTAAACCCAAAACCCTAAACCCTAAACCCTAAACCCTAAACCCTAAACCCTAAACCCCCTGGATCCTTGGGGTGTTTCCTTCCCCCTATCAGGGAGCAGACGCGCAGCGAGCTCGCCTCGGAGGCTTCCAGGGCTCCCGGGTGTGAACCCTCCACCCGTAGGGTTTAGGGTTTTTAGGGTTTAGGGTTTAGGGTTTTTAGGGTTTAGGGTTTAGGGTTTAGGGTTTAGGGTCTAGGGTTTAGGGTTTAGGGTTTAGGGTTTAGGGTTTAGGGTTTAGGGTTTAGGGTTTAGGGTGTAACCCTAAACCCAAAACATCAACCCCCCAAAACCTGCACAGACCCAAGCCCTGGGGCCAGGGTCAAGGTTTATTGGGCTCAGGGTTCAGGGTGTAGGCTTTTTTGGCTTTAGGCTTTGGGTCTGCTCAGTCTACCTAAACCCTAAACTCTAAACCCTAAACCCTAAACCCTAAACCCGAAACCCCCCCCCCCCCATCCATCCCCCATTCCGGCCGACCTTCATGGGTCGAATTCAGGGCGTTGTGAACAATAGCCACGTTTTGGGGGATGTAGGCCTAGAGCCAAGTCTTGAGGGTTTAGGGTTTAGGGTTTCGGGTTTAGGGTTTAGGGCGCAGGTTCTAAACCCTGAGCCCTTAGAGTCTAAGAAGCCTTCGTTGAGAGCTTTTGGCGGGGAGAGACTCCGGAAGCCAGAGCCCATGCCTTTAAACCCGTAACCCCTATAAGCCCTAAAATAAACCCTAAGATCCCTCAATGAATGAAAGGGCCTAAGAGCCCGTTAGCAAAGACTCGAACCTGTAGATTGCTAAAATCACAAAAAATGAACTAGACCCAATCTTCGCTGGGAAGATTCCCCACCTCACCCCCACCACCAGGCGTCCCATAAAATCCCATACGCATCAACCGCAAACACACACCCGGACCCCATCTCGAAACTGCTTGGGGTTAAGTTGACGAGAGTCCAGGGGTTTTAGGTGCCTGAGGCTCTCCGTGTCAGAGCCCTTTTTTTCAGAGAAGTCTGTTTCACGCCATCTTGCAGAAACACAAAGGGCCCGAAGGGGCAAAACTTAGCAAGACGAGCCCAAAGAAGGGCAAAGTGAGCGAAGTTCTTGGACTCCGCATCCTCGTGTGTGCTTCAAACTATTCAATGAAGCCCCCGAAACCCTAAACCCTAAACCCCGAACCCCGGCCAAATCCCCCGAAGCGAGCAAGATGACAGGCCTTCGGTCACGACAGCATCCGCAAAGCCTACGAGGCGCGAGGTTCGGGGTGCACGAGCTGCAAGCGTTGATGTCAAAAGATGAAGACTATATTTCCCTTAGGAATTATTGTTTTATTTTTGGTTATATAAAGCCCAAGAAGATATTAAATATGTAGTTTGTATTTGGGTTCTAAGGGATTATAGAAGACTCGCCCTCCTAGGTTTGTACCCCTAAAGGTTCCTCTTAACAAGGGCTTAGCGTTTAGGGTTTAGGGTTTCGGGTTTAGGGTTCAGGGTTTAAGATACTCCGAATATGGCCCTTATACTGCCTTAAGGATCTTTAAAAAGGTTCCCCACAATCAAAGGAACAACCTTAAGGGTCCAAGGCAGAACCCCAGATGGGGTGTGGTACCTTCTTGGGGCCCTTATTGTCAGGGGATCCTACGATTAGGGGATCTATATTGTGGGCCCCCTATTTTCGTAAACCCATAGTGTTCCTTTTGGCGGTTCGTGCTATGGTTTTCTGTTCAGGTGTTTAGTGTTTACTAGTAGACTACCCCAGAACTCGCACGAATTGTAGGCAGGGCGTAGGTCCAGTTAAGAAGAAAGATAGAGGCAAAGCAGCTTGTACTGTGTGAGCGCCACTAAGCACCAAACCCTAAACCGTAAAGCCCCCGCAATGCAAGGCCCCAAATCGAAAGTCATCAGATAACGATTGCATTCTCTAAGCCCGAAGCCCTATCTTCAGAACTCAACTCCTATTTCTAAGATTCCTCGCTCACAAGCATGTGCCGGGTTCTTAAGGTAAGACCTAAGCCCGAAAACCCTTGCCCTTTCAGCCCTAAGCCTTAACCCTAATCCCAAAACTTATAAGCCAGCCATAAGCAGGACCTGGGTGCTGAGGCCTTCTATGCAGCAAAGGCGCGGGTTTTTTTTGCCGGAGGGAGGGGGAGGTTGGTCGATTCAACCGTTAGAGTAAAAGCCCTATCACTAAGACCTCGGTTTCGGCTGTTGCTGTGTGGGGTAAGGTCCAGCGTTTCGGGTTTCGGGCCCCACTGTTCGGTTAGGGAGATGGGCACCCAAAACCATACTAAACCATTTCAGGATGGTCACTAGTGACCCGTAATAACGCCAAATTTCTCTTTCTTCCTAGCTTACAGGGGAACCAACGTACAAATACAAAGGCCAATGCAAGCCAGTACACCTACAAATGCAGATTCCAACACACATACCACTACAAATACAAATAATTCTAGCACCAATACACACACACACACACACACCAATGCCAACACAAAACCCTAAGCCCCGAAACCTTAAACCGTGAACCCGCCTGCACATTCTATCCATCTGCTTGGTCTTGGAGGGCGCCGCTTATGTGAACCCGCACAGCGAGGTGTTGAACGAGGCCGGCGCGTACGCTTTTGGGGCTTTCGGGCTTATGAGGTTTCGGGCTCGTTGGGTTTAGGGTATGTGGGGTATGTAGGGTTTCTAGGGTTTTGCAAGGTTGGTCGGGTTTGTAGGGTTTGTAGGGTTTGAAGGGTTTGCAGTTTAGGGTGTGGCTTTTGCAGGGTTGGGGGTTAGGGCTTGGGGATTTTGGCTTGTAGGGCGATGGGGTCAGGTTTCTTAGGGCTTCGGACTAGGAATGTTTAGGTCGGATCGGCAGGCCATGAACCCTATATACTGCAAACGCAAAACCGTACAACCCTAAAACCTCCCTGACTCCTGTAGAATCCTTGCTCTTCCCGCCCTATGCCTAAACCCTCAATCCTAAACCGGTAAAAGCCTAAAGCCCTAAAGCCCTAGACCTCAACACGAAACCCTAAAACCCTAAAACCCTACAACCCAAAACCCTAAACCAAGAGCCCCCCCCCCCCCCCCCCCCGAAAAATTGAGGCAATTATCCCGAAAGTGCCCTTATAAGGAAGCAAACCTCACAAACCCTAATCCCTACGAATCCGTTAAACCCTACAAATCCTACACACCCTGAACCCGAAGCCAGTTTCTTGTGCTTCAGAGGTTGGCGTTTGGGGATACTTGATCTCAGACTTGAGCCTTTGCCTCCTAGTATAATTACGAGCCAGGCTTAAAGGTTAGGGTTTAGGGTCTAGGGTCTAGGGTTTAGCGTTTAGGGTTTAGGGTTTAGGGTTTTAGGATTGTCGGCCTTTAGGCTTTTTTTGGGCTCAGGGGTTTGGGGTTTCCGGGTTGAGTGTTTAGTGTTTAGGTCTTCGGTCTTCGGGTTTTGGGGTTTAGGGGTTAGGAGTATGGGGGTTCGGTCTGGCGCAACTCCTTTTGGAGGTCGGTCTGCATGCTGATCTAAATCAGGGGCCCTTTCTGGGCCTCTGCTGCCCCCACGTACAATCTGTCTTATTCTTGTCCCTACCCTAAGCCCTAAACCCTAACCTACCCTGAACCCTGGACCCTAAACCCTATAAACTATGAACCCTAACCCTAAACCCTAAACCCTAAACCCTAAACCCTAAACCCTCCTAAACCCTCCTAAACCCTGCAAAACCCTGCAAAACCCAGCAAAACCCTGCAAAACCCTGCAAAACCCTGAACCCTAACAAATCCCTGAACCCTAATTAATCCTAAACCCTAAACCCTAGACCCTAAACCCTAGACCCTACAAAACCCTGAACCCTAACAAATCCCTGAACCCTAATTAATCCTAAACCCTAAACCCTAAACCCTAAACCTTAAACCCTAAACCCTAAACCCTATAAACCCTGAACCCTAAATAATCCTAAACCCTAAAGCCTTTTTGAAGCTCCAGGCTTTTGCCTGTGCCCTGGACGCCTGGGCAAGCCGTGGCTGATCGGCATCAGGAGTTTAAGGGGTGTGTGGGGTTTTGGTAGCAGCAGCGGGCGGGCTGAACACAGGTTCGTGCGGCTCCAGTGGAGCGGTACAAAAACATGCAATCATAGGCATCAGGCAGCTAGCTGAGATCGTGCCAACGCCCAGCCATCGGGGTTCATGGCGGGGGCTTCATGCTGCGCTGCTGAAGGGCCTACTGAATTATCCGCAAAACATGCAATGATGTCAGCAGTCTCATGACATAAGGCCCGAACTGAGAGCTCAAGAGCCCTGACATCAAAGCAAGAAAGAGTGCTAGCTACGTGAACTAGCTCAGACAGCAACTGTGTGGGCTTAGGGGGAGGCTGAAGGGGTCGGTTTAGGGTTTAGGGTTTAGGGTTTAGGGTTTAGGGTTTAGGGTTTAGGGTTTAGGGTTTAGGGTTTAGGGTTTAGGGTTTAGGTCTTAGGGCTTTTTGGGTTTGAGGGTTTGAGTGCTTTAGCCATAGGGTTTGATGGGTTTAGGATTTTGGGCATGATAGGGTGCCGGGTGCAAGATGATGCATTGCTTAGAAGGGGCTGTGGTTTAAGGTTATGGCTTGGAGGCTTGGAGCCTCTGGGAATTGATGATATAGGCCTGGGCCCCTCTCGCATGTTGGCCCTTCAAGCAGCCTAAATTTCTGGAGCCATGAATCGTGAATCAGCCAGACCCTAAACCCTAAACCCTATATAAACCCTAAACCCTATATAAACCCTAAACCCTAAACCCTAGACCACCGAACGCCTAGACCCTGCAAGGCCCCTCAAACCCTCTCCCTATAAGCATGAAATGCCTCCATCAGCCCCATTCCCTACATTCCTGGACTCTAAGCCCGAACCCTAAACCCTTGACCCCGAAACCCCTAAAACCACCCCTAAAACCCTATAAACCCCGAAACCCTAATCCCCTAAACCCCCTCAACCCTCAGCCTCTCAACCCCTAAACCCCTAAACCCTTAAACCCCTAAACCGCCCCTATAAACCCCCTAAACTCCTCCTATAAGCCCTAAGCGCCCTGTTTGAAACCTCAAACCCTAAACCCTAAACCCTAAACCCTAAACCCTAGAAGCCCTCTCTAAGTGAGGCTTGTGGCCCATGGCCTCTGTGCTCGACCTTGCCTGCGGCAGCGGCGAGGCGCCACGAGCACGCTGAGACCCAGAGCCCTTCAGGGGTTTAGGGTATAGGGTTTAGGGTTTAGGGTTTAGGGTTTAGGGTTTAGGGTTTTTTGGTTGGGTTCTTGGGTTTTGGGCCAAGGGTTTTAGGGTTTTGGGCTTAGGGTTTTAGGGCTTTAGGGATGGTTTTGGGCCTAGGGTTGTAGGGTTTTGGGCTTAGGGCCTAGGGTGTCAGGGTGTTTGGGCTTAGGGTTTTTGGGCTTTAGGGCTGACTGAGGGATTCAAGGTTTAGGGTTTTAAGGTCTATATTCCTTAACTTGAGGTGGGTATGGGGCTCTTTGGAGCTTTCGGGCCATCTTGCACTTAGCCCTCCACCCTTCGGCAGACCAACAAACCCTAAACCTTTAAGGGATTGCCAGGGTTTTTTGCTGTAGGGTTTAAGGTGGTAGGATTGCAGGTTGCGCGGGATGTTTTTGGAATTTGGGAACTAAATTGCCTCGGGAATGAATTATTCCACGGCGCGTATCCTCAATCTTCGGCCATCAGCCCGGTCTGGCGACTTCATCAGGGCATGGCATTAGCTTAAGGCCTAAGCCCGAAGTGCCTCTAATCCTAAACCCTATGAGCCCTACAACGCGTCAAAGCGTCCTGTATCAGCCCTATCAAGCCCTATTCGCCCTACAAACCCTAAGCCCCGGCAACCACGCAGGAATCCCTCAACTTCAACGGGCGCATGGTACTTCTGCACAAGGTTTAGGGTTTAGGGTTTCTTCAACGGGCGCATGGTACTTCTGCACAAGGTTTAGGGTTTAGGGTTTAGGGTTTAGGGTTTAGGGTTCAGGGTTTAGGGTTTAGGGTTTAGGGTTTAGGGTTTAATTAGGGTTTAGGGTTTAGGGTTTACCTGGTGATGCAAACGACGGTTTAAAACTAGTATGCCGAAATGTACGTAAATTTTGAAGAGACGTAAAAATTAGTGGTATCTCGAGATACGGGAAATGTCCCACAGCCAAAGTGTCACTACATAAATTTCGTATGCCATATGACTAGGAATTTTTCGTATATATAAGTATATATATATATATGTGTATCTCTCTGCATATATATATATACACAAACCCTATATAGACCCAGGAGAAGCTTGGGGGCTTCTACGGGTTTCCTCGCTCTAGCGAGGGGGCTCTTGAGAGCTCTGAGGTTTGGGTTTCCAGGGTGTAGGAGGGTTTAGTCTACTTCTGGGGGATGCAAGGGTTCAGAGTTGCAGGCTTCTTTTAAGAGGAGCTTGGGGGCTTCTACAGGTTTCCTCACTCTAGCGAGGGGGCTCTTGAGAGCTCTGGGGTTTGGGCTCGGGGGTCGACAGGTCGAGGGCTTCCAGGGGTTACGAGGGTTGTTTTTAGGGGATGCTAGGTAGGAGCCTCTCTGAACTTTTGGCGCTGTGCCCCACGTCGGCTCAATCCCCGTGCCGTGCTTGGAGGTCCATGGTACTTAGTAACCAATTCGAATTGTACTTATAACCCAATGTCGTACCTTTTGGGGGTGGTATGCGAGAATCCCCTGTAACTAATCCAGAAAGGAACCAGATACTTGGAGGTTGAGGGTAAGCTCCATGCATAATCAATTTAAGCAGCGACACAAGCAAAACTGAGACAGTTAGCGAAAAAAACAGTCTCACTCAGGAAAAAAACAGTCAGACTGAAAAA